>SKCR01032229.1:0-157523 GCA_019454045.1 Zanthoxylum bungeanum | reverse complement strand
TTTAATATTTAGAAAGAAAACAAATTAAGAATGCTAATATTTTTAATTTTTTTGGATTGTATTATAAAAATATATAAATTTAAAATTTAAAATATATTTATATATATAAAAAAATATTTATATTTATAAAAACCGAACACGAACCAAATTCGGGCTTTATGGCCCAAGCTGGAAAACTAAAATTTTACCCTCGCGAGCTCGGACTTTTCAATTAGACAAGAACATGATAAGCCCAATATCGCCTCGAGGATATTTGAGCCGACCATTTTATTAAAAAAAAAAAAAAAATTTCCAAATCACACACTTATCAAAAAAAAGAAAAGCACTTTGCCTCTTCAATATTTGTTGGCCCCACTTCCAATCCATCCTCCCCAAGTCCATAACGAGCTCACATTTTGGATAAGCTCTCAAGACATAAAAAAACAATAAAATAAAATAAAAAATTATAAAACCAATAACTCAATACCAACTCATATTTCCAATCACCATATCCAATCCACCAATTATAATTTTCCTCTAGTTTTTTGAGGACCCATTAGCCTAAATATCTCACAACCTTGGATATTTTACTTCCCATCAAATAAAAGAAAAAAAAGAAAATATATAGATAACTAACCGGAGAACCCAAAAAAAAAAATGTCAGCTTTGGCAGCAAATTCAAGCGTTCTGTACAAGCAACTGAATAAAAGAGAGAAGCAACAGCAACAGCAGCTATGGAGTAGTAGAAGCAGCAGCTGCTGCTGTACTTTGTTATTGCAAAAAAATGGTGGGTTCTTTTGGGTTGATTCTGGAGACAAAAACAGTACTAACAAGATTGTGAAGAGGAGGAGAGATGTGAGAGTTGAAGCTCTGTGGCCAGATTTATCAAGACCCACTTCTGTTGAAATGGAACCCATCAACGACTGTGATCATCTTGATCAGATTCTTCTTCGTGCTCAAGACCTCTCTCAGCCTATCCTCATCGACTGGTAATTTTTATTTTTCATTCCTTTTTTTTTTTTAATGATACATAGCTCCTTCCTCCTTTGGCATAGATCGATGTTGGAACAGTCCACATAGCGGCTGGTTAGCGTCAAATCTTTAGAAATACAATTTTAAATGATCATGTTCATATGCATATTTATAAATAGCTCCTTAGCATAGGCGGCCCTGAAACAGTCCATATAAACGGCTTATGGTGGCTAGTTGTAGCTCAGAATTAAAATATCAAATTTATCGAAATTCAATTTTTAATGCTGATGTTCATAGGGACACTTCTTTTTTTGGAAACGTTGGAACCGGACTCGATTTTAAACGGAGCAGATAAAATCTTTGATTGTCCCAAATTTGAACTCGAACGGTAACCAAATTTTAGGCCATTTGCCACCAAACCACTCCTTAGGGACCATATGGACACTTGTACATAGCTCTTAGCATAGGCGGCCCTAAAACATTCCATACGGGAAGTTGGTGGCGGCTGATTGTAGCCCAAAATCAAAGCATCAAATCTATAGAAATTCAATTTTTAAGTATATAATATGATATATTTTTATACACTAATTTAGAAATGTGGGCTTCCAAAACCTGCTTTTGAATAATACAACATACAATTATCAATAAATTATGTACAAGTCTTAGGACTCCCTTTTGATGTTGAGGTTCATTTTGTTGATAGGATGGCTTCATGGTGCCGGAAATGCATATATTTGAAGCCTAAGTTGGAGAAATTGGCTGCTGAATTCGATACCAAGTAAAAATATCGTTTAATGGGGGAAAAATCTTATTTTATTTCTTGCAAGTGTGGATTTTTATATATGATCATCTTTCTTCTACTTCTTCTATTGTAGATTAAAGTTTTATTATGTGGATGTCAACAAGGTACCTCAAGCTCTAGTCAAGCGTGGAAACATCTCTGTAAGTAAAAATTCAGTACTTAATTTCTATGTCAAAAGTTTATAATCAAGTATTGAAAATTTCCCATTGTACTGATGTTTTGTGGGGTTTTTTCTTTTCCACAGAAAATGCCAGCAATTCAGGTGAGTTCACCAGTGAGTTAATTTTGTTTAAAGAAATGATTTTGATTGAAGTTCATTTACTGGTGGTGATGCTGGTGGTATAATTGTGTTATTATTGTAGATATGGAGAGATGGAGAAATGAAATCAGAAGTAATTGGTGGGCATAAAGCTTGGCTTGTGATTGAAGAAGTTAGAGAAATGATCAAAAAGTTTGTATGATAAAGTTATTGAAACTCTCTCTCATTCTTTTCTTATATATAATGTCTCTTATCCTCTCCTATACATAGATTTTGCTTCCTTACTCTTCCTACAGAGGGAAAAATAATTTTATTCCATAAGAAAGTTACCTATTATTTCAGTTGAACTTGCCACTATCAGAAAGTTTTCTGTTTTCTGAAAACTGAAACCAGCAAACAGTTACAGAAGACTCACATTACAGCCAAAGGCTTGTCAAAACAGAATTGCCATTGATCCAAAACTACTATACAATCAAGTAGCTTGGAATTGTAATTGGGAACAATTATTATTTCAGCAAGGTCTCAATCCGATTGCTTGGGATAGAACTTGGATATGTATTTGAATGTAATGGATTCCCTCAATAAATTAGAGGTTTTTTGGATGGACTTCGCCAATACTAAGAATAAAATCACGAGGAGCCAGCAAAACAGATAATATATAACTGCTTGAGACGGAATTTATACAGTGATCAACATCACAATTTATTTGACAATTTAAGTCATTAAACTCCTAATAAAACAAGTTATCATTAGCCATAACTGAACCCGCTTTCTTAGCTCCAGAAATCATTGACACCAGTCATTCATAAGGATGCATAGGTTGGTATAATACTAGCCTTTAAAAGGTAAAAAATATCTAAACACTTAATATTTAACCCGAAAGCCACATTCATTCACCAACTGTGAGCATTAATTTAGTTATTGGAGAACACGAGATTGAGTCCCAACATAATTTGAAACAGCAAACTAAATAAAACAAGACCACAAGACCCGTATTGTTCTTTTAACCTTCACAATTGACTTAAATAAGTGCACCTATCATATAAGTAATATAAAAATATGAATTGTTATTAATGTCTAATACTAAAGTTTTACCGACCCTGAAGAAAGCAGTATTAAATACTAAACCAAAGGGAAAACAACAAAAAAAAAAAAAAAAAAAGAAGCAAATTTAAATAAGAGAAAGTGATAAGGTAAGAACCTAAGATCACAACTTCCTCACAATAATCCCTTAAATCTTTCTGTTCTCTTTATAATTGATAACTATAATGAATTATTAATCGAGAACACAAAGTTATCTACAAGCCTCTTCCAATGATCGAATAGAAACGACCAACTTAGTCAAATTACCAATATTCCTATGATAAATAATTTAAACAAAACTCATTAGGATGAAATTCTAGGGAGCAGAACAGCAAAAAAATGTAATAACATATTCCTAGCGCGAGAAAGAAATCAGAAAGCAGGTTGGGTGATGTATTTAATTCAGGAATTGACACTGATATTTATAAGAAAAATAGAATGAGGAGAGAGAGAGAGAAAATGGATGAGAGAAATATGGGACTGCGAAATAAGGTTTTTTATAATATAAACAAAAAGAATGAGATATAGACAAGCAATGTGGGACTTTTGAAATACTCTTTATAGACAACAGATAATACCGGTTAATTAGTTAGCTTATTAGCTTGCTTTTGCAACTTTCGATACAGAGGTGTGATTTGCCAATTTAGTATTTAAAATATGAACAAATCAGTTTATCTCTATTATTTCCTCAAACCCTGACTTTTTCTTAATCCTTTGCTATAGTGCCCAAACGGACACACTTTATGTTCAAACTGCAAGAATAAAGTCCACAACTTTCGTTTAGGTTGCAGAATCATTGGAACTCCCCTGCAAATACCAGAGTTTAGGTTTTCATTTTTGGAGTTGGTACTCGGCGTGTTAATTTCTCATGTATTTCCTGTAAATATATATATGAACAATATTTTATTATGAATGAAATATGCAGTTTCGTCGATATATTTTATTTTAAATAGTAAAGACATACAAGACCTATGAATGATTAAGTTATAACGTAATTGTAAAAGCGTCGCAATTGACATTGAGAAATGTTATAACAGTATCATTCTTGAATTGTTCTTGATCAAAGTTTACATTCTTAGTCCGTAAGTAAACTCGGGAGACCGGTACATGTTGTATATCGGAATATTGGATTCCAGTGGTTTCTCTCACTGAGCCACGAGTCTATGAAGACTCGTATAAACATGTAGGTGTTCATAGCGGATGAGCACTGAACGATTAACAGAAGATTCATAATAGATGGTACGCTTGCGTCAATAGGAATATTCTATAGTTTAATCGCATAATGGTCATTTGACTTTAGATACCACAGTGGATATATGAGTTATCCTCCACACTTTGATGGCAGTCGTCATGAGATGTATCTTTGACTTTTTCTTTTCTTGGATATGAGTTTTACTTGTTGGAAGTTTGTTTGGAAGAAAGTATGCATATGTGATGAATCTTTAAGTTTAATAAGTGTTATAAAAGTTTATTTTTGTCAAAAAATTTGTAGTTGTCATTCTAGAATTTTTATGCCACTTTATGAAAACCTATAATTGTTCTTGTGTGTTTTTTATTGTGGTGAAACACTTGAAATGTTGGAAAGTTTAGATTAAAGCTAGATTGAAAGTCAATTTTGGTGTATTTTGATTAATTGAATTTTTTAGGGTTTATGCCTGTTGACGAGTGATTTTCGTCACATGGGTAGTTTCGAGATAACCCTCCCGAGACAATCCTCCTTCAATCTTGAATTTGTTTGGTTATGGGAGACCAAAAGTAAATGTAGCAAAAAGGCAAAGAAAACACAAAAGCAACAAGAGAGTTTAACGTGGTTCGGCGGAGCAAGTCCAGCCTACATCCACGGGCACAAAGTGTGGTGTGGTTTTTATTATTCAAACTTAGCTCGGCCGACCTGTTTAGGGGCGGGTCTAAAGGAAACCGAGCTGTCTGTTTCTTTGGTTTTTTTACAAATAGTGTTCTCTTATTTCTTACAAATTTTTCCCTCTACAAATGAAACTAACTCTCCTTTATATACCCCAGGAGTTACAACACTATTCCCATGCCTTAATAACATCACCCACGTGACCCTCCGACTAATTGACGGGCTATCTGCCCCAAGACTGTCTTCGCCAAAAGCAAATCTGCCACCTGATGGCTTGTCACATCAACCTGTTTTGTACACTGCCACACGCAACATTTTGAAACCAGCCTGTAAAGAGCTTTCAAATAATGGTATGTGCCAGATGGAAAGGTCTAAACTACCCCAGTCACACATCGGTCTTCAATAGATCAGCCAGATGGTCTTCTGAACAATAAAAGATACTGCCGACCTGACCTGGAATATCTGAGCCATTCATTTCATCACATGAGGTAAATTAGAGCTGAACCGAGCTACCGGTCTGATGTGGTCTGTCTCGGTTATGATTTTATCGGTCTCTGAGATTCGCATCATACTGTGTCCTCTGGTCGGCCAGACCCGGGGAACTGGGTCCGGATTGTCCCTGGCCGAGGACAGTCCAATACTTCTGAACATCTGATCCTCCAAAAAAGAGAAATTCCCTCTCTGCCTTTGCTGAACTGTTCAAATTCCTTAGTCACAGAAATCACCATCAACATCTGTCCCATAGTTCTCGGTTCCAATAAGTATACGAGTTGGTACCGGGAACTAAAAAATCAAAAGTGTTATACTATTCAGCTGGTGGTCGGTTCCAGGAATCACATAGAAAACTACCTCGGATTTCAATCAAACCGTCCTCGGTCATCTGCACGTGCTCAGCCACTATACAATCCTGATGTCTTTTCAAACGTCTCTCCAACTTGAAGTAAATCCCCCTTTTACCCTTCTGGTAGCCGTCCCTCGAAACTGTAAATCATCATATCCTCATGAAAACCCATCAAATCACCTCTTAGGGTTTAATCTGAGCCTGACACTTGTTGAACATCCGTGCCCCTCCTGCCAAAAACCAAAACGATCGACCGTTCACGGGGCAGCCGAAAAGCTTTCAATCTCAACCGTTCATCTCAGCCTGAGCAGATGGAGCCTGCAAACGACACGCGACGCCCCTCTCCGATCCAACGACCAAGAATGCCCCGTGCTGACTATAAGAATGCAAAGCAATGCTTCTTTCTCTCTTTTACGAAAATCTAAATTCTCAAAGTGTCAGAGCTTATTCATTCCGAAAACCAGTAATCTTCAAGCCCGACCAGATCAACTGCCAACACATCTACTCAAACCAAGTAAGTTTCTGCTCGACCTCCTTCTTTTTAATTACTGTAATCCTCTATAGTTGTTTGTTGCTTGCGGATGCTTGATTACTTACCGTTGCCTTTTTTTATTTCTTCTAGCATGTTTATCCCATTGCTCTGTGTTGCAAATGTGTGTTTCGGGTTGGGTGTATGTGTTTGATGCATATGTCTTCTGGTTGAGGGATGGGTCATGGGGTAGGATGTATGTGTTTCGGGTTTCCTGTGTTTTTTGTTTGGTTTTGGTGTTTTTAGCAAGAGACTTACTGTGTGTGGCCATTGCTAGGACATTTAGAGACTTTAGGCCTAGGTTCCCGGAAGCTAGAGTAGCTATCGAGTCCGCGGTGCATCAAACTAACCACTAACTGACCTTCTCATCCGTTGTGATTGTCAGGAATGTCTGACGTCGAATCCTTCTCGGCCAAACCAGTAAAACCTCAACCTCCTCGTACTAAAGAATCCTCCTCTAGCTCGAGAGCACCCAGCCTAGAGGAGCTAGATACCACCTTAACCCCATCTCAAGAAGAGAATGACACCTATCACCACAGAATTCCTCGGAAAGACCCTGAACCGGGCGAATTAGACTGTTCTACCTTGGACATGAACCGACCTTCCACCATCACGGAAGATGCCTTGGGTGTACTTCGTCAACAGTTCGAGATCCTTATAGACATAGCCCTTGAGGTCCCGGGCCTGTTCGAACGCGCAAGCCAACCTGACTCCGACTCGGTGGCCCTTCTTCCTTCATTCTTCGAATGCGGTATTCTTCTGCCCATTCAACCGTATTTTGCGGGGATGCTGGCCAAAATGGAGATTGCCCCATGCCAATTAAACTTGAACAGCTAGAGAATACTGGCCGGCTTATATGTGATCTGGCACCGGGCAGACCTCGGAGAACCGACCTTTGAGGAGCTAAAAAGATTGTACAAACTGAAGGCCAACCCAAGATCCCATCACTGTTGGTACTACCTTTCTTCATATGCCGACGTCCCCGCCCTCATCAAGGACCTCCCTCAGACCAACAAACACTTCAAAGACCCTTAGTTTTGGGCTACAGGCGACTAGGGACGATCTTGGCCAACATGTTCAGAGGAGACAGAGGTCTCAGACGTCTTTAGAGCGGGAGGTTAGGAACCGAACCCTCAGTTTCTTTTCCTTAATTTTCATTATTAGGTACTAACTCACCAATCCTTCTCAGCCTGCTTGAGGTATCCTCCCAAGGTTACCCACGGGGTCCGCACTATGATTATGATGGCCCGAAACTACGCCGGTCATTGGAAGAAAATAGTCAATAAAACGGCCTTTGTGGAGTCGGGCCTCATTCGGAACGCACCCCCACAGGCCCTGGGGCGACTAGGTAGCCTCATCTAACCTTCGAATAGATTCCTTGTGCTCAATCCCAAAAGTGAATAAAGTTATCCGGTTTCAGAGACTGATCATGCTCTTTGCCTTGTGTTTTGCAGGAATGTCAAAACCAATGAAATTCATGGGGCGGCTCTACGGTCAGACCAAAAGGCCAGTGCCGGGCGAAGCCAGGAGCTCTCAAAGGCGACCGACCGCTGTAGAGGCCAGAGGGAAATCCAACATGGTTGCCCGTCCGGCGGCACAGCCCACACCTTCTCCCGCAAGGGCGTCACCAGGTCATATGATCCGACCAACTTCCACATCATCCAGGTCCGCGAGCAAATGCCGCCGCCTGCTCGGGGACGAAGTGGTTGAGCTGCAGGAGGATGATGAAGATGAGCAACCCTTGATTAGGAGGTCCACTACTCGAAGGGAGAGGCAGACCGTCGAGGCTTATCCCAAGACCGGGAATAGATGGGTTGTGCTCAGGGTGGATGATCTCAGTGAGAAGGTCTGGGAAGCCACTTCCCATCTAGTGCCGGCGATCAATTTGCTAGCCGACACAGTGCCTCTTGAGCGGATCCCAACATTCGAGGACCTCTCCCCCGAGGATGTGGTCTCTAACTTATGTATCCGAATTGCCGAGGTAAACATGCTTCTCTGTTCCTGTCCCATATTTTTACTTGTCGATTTCTGACCCTTTCTTTCTTGCAGGCAAACTATGTGATGGCCCGTAATAAGGACCTGCTCATGAGCCTTTTATCCGAGGGGGGCCAGGTACAGAGGCTCCAAAGCCAAATTTCGGAGCGGGAGGGCGAACTGGCTAAAAAGGAGGAAGAAAACCAAACTCTCATGTGGACCACGACCGAGGCCATTGCGTTGAATGAGTCCCTCCGCAATGCCTCTTCCCTTGCCAAGAAGAATATAGAGGTTGCCGATGAGGAAAACAAACGTCTGAGGTGGGAGGTGGCGAGCTCGGAGTCCAAACTTAGAGCAATGACCAAAGAGAGAGATCAAGCTCGGGAGGCGCTGAAGAAGAGAGAAGCCGAGCTGGAGGATGAGCTGGAGAAGACCAGGCTCAAGGGGGTCAGCGACTGCGCTCAGATCATTCCGATAGTGATGCCCGAGATTGACATGTGGCCCATCCACGTTGCCATCCGGTTCTGCAAATGGGAGCTTTCAGAGGATGAAGCTCGTGAATTACTTGCCCACCCATCGGAGGAAATCCAGGATCCCGAGCCCATTTCTACCTTGCCCATGTCTCTGGTGCCTGAGGAGATCTAAAATGAGACACCCGCCTCAGCCACTGAAGTGCCTGAAGCCGGAATGGTTGAAGCCCCACATGCCTCCCAAGATGAGATCGAGGCCCTTCCTGCTGAGCCTGCACCAGAGGTCATGCCACCCGGGCCCAGTCAAGAAGAAATAGTTGCCCCTGCGCGGGCTGATGAATGAGGGTGACCCAAAATAGGCCCTATGTAAACTTAAACAATATACTTTCTTTTTGTAATAGTAACTACAATTTCTTTCATGTAATATGTTTTGAATGCCTCATTTACTGCTTCCCATACTTAGCTTATTTTAGCTTCCAACTTGCCAACTTGCTTTTCCAAATTTGAATGTGATAAGAAATCTTGATACCGACCAATTTTAAATCCGGCCATGATGGGAATGCTCTATGCCCGTGCCGATGATGTGCAGTCGGTGGGACGTAACCCGACCCCGAGCTGAAGAAATACTTGGCTCTGGGGGAATGTTACCTCCCTAGACCAACAATGATCCGACCGTGGGGGAATGCTCCGTCCCCACGCCGATGATGGGCATTCGGTGGGACGTAACCCGACCCCGAGCTTAAAAAACACTTGGTTCTGGGGGAATGTTACCTCCCCAGACCAACAATGATCCGTCCGTGGGGGAATGCTCCGTCCCCACGCCGATGATGGGCACTCGGTGGGACGTAACCCGACCCCGAGGCAACAGAAGAAATAACATCGGCGGAACGAATCAAGTCCTGAGATGGATGTAATAAGATAGCCTCGGCGGAACGAATCCAGCCCCGAGCTGGTAGAACAGAATAGCCTCGGTGGAAAGAATCCAGTCTCAAGCTGGTAGAACAGAATAGCCTTGGTGGAACGAATCCATCCCCTAGCTAGATGGAACAAGATAGCCTCGGTGGAACGAATCTAGCCTCGAGCTGGTAGAACAAAATAGCCTCGGCGAAACAAATCCAGCCCCGAGCTTGATGGAACAAGAGAGCCTCGGCGGAACTAATCCAACCCCGATCTCGATGGAACAAGATAGCCTCGGCGGAACGAATCCAGCCCCGAGCTGGTGGAACATAATAGCCTCGGTGGAACGAATCCAGCCCGAGCTGGTGAACAGATGAGACTTAATCAAGATGTAAGATTTTCAACCTTTGAGGCTCTGTGGATCCAGGTGTAGGCGTCCCCTTGCCGGGCATCAGAAAAAACAAAAATAAGAATAAGACAACGTTAGCACAATAGAGGTGACTTAGCATATTCTCCACATAGACCCGAAAAGATAACAACCCGGGTGCCCCAAGGCAGCGTCCTGCCTGATGACTCCCAAAACACAATTCTGAACCTTACAATTCATCATCCCGGCTAGTCGGGCTACGGATCGGTGAGCGGCCGAGACCCTGAGGGCATAAACCTCCTCATGTTGGGTGGCTCTGGAGTCTGCAAGCGCTATGAGGGTAGAAACCTCCTCATGCCATGCTTCTCCTAATCTGTGGCGGTTAGGCAGATACCCTACGAGGGAAGAAGACTCCCCATGTGCGCCATACCTTACTGGTTCTCAACGGGACTCACCAGCCGACTCGCAGGGGAATAAACCTCACTGTGTCCGGTTTACCCGAGACCACAATGGTCATGGAGGACATTCGACCGTCCCCATGCCAAGTGGTCTGGTGGTTCTCAACGGGATTCACCAGCCAACTCACAGGGGAAGAAACCTCCATGGGTCCGGTTTACCCGAACTATTCCTAAAAAATGTGAGTCATGGGGTAGTAACGCTTCAGACTTGGGGGTTTGATAATGACACCCGAGATTGGCGTGTCGCGAGGGGTTCACACTTTTCCCACATGCACTTCATCCCTTGATGCGTTATGGATCCTCAAAGGTGAAAGGAGTCAGGTCAAAACTCTTCCACCCGGGGATTTGATAATGATACCCAGGATTGGCGTGTCACGGGCTTGGTGCCCTTCCTAACTACCGATCACCCATTCGCATCGAGCATATCCCAAGAATATTGAACATAACTTTCACATTCATTTAATAAACAAGTAAAATGGACAAGTTTCTTAATTCAAAAGAGAAAGTTTTATTTACATTCAAGGGACATGCTGCCCTTCTTACAACTCTTTGCGGGTCATTTTAATAGAGGCTTTTACAATCATTTCTAAGTTCTTTTCTTATAGCCTGATCACGTCTTCCAGTTCGAGCTTGCTTCCAGACCGTGTCGACAGGAATTCCCCGACCGGGCATTCCAAGGTCATTTCTGAGCAAATTCGGGAGCCGAGTCAGGATCTTATGTTCTGACTCCTTGTGGCCCGCCCCGTGGGCTTTTTCTCATTTCCTCTCATTCGGGGAGGCCACTGCGCTGAACGGAGATGCCCTGATGTATGCCAACCTCGTGCCTTTGGCCGTCTAGTTCCTTGGTCGATCATTGAGCACTACCTCCCTCGTGGAACTGAGGACCCGGCAGGCCGAACAGGCGTAGCACCTACTCTTGGAGGAGCTTGTTCAGCTACGGCCGTCAAACGTCATCCATTTTTGACGTTACATTTCATTCTACAACTCAGTCCTAATGGGTGATCGTTGCCCATCCTTTTTACATTCCATTCTACAACTCAATAAGGAGAACTGTTGCTTCCCCCATCTTTCCCACTGTCGTCAATCTTCCTTCCTCTTGGGGTGTGGTTTTTATTATTCAAACTTAGCTCGGCCGACCTGTTTATGGGTGGGTCTAAAGAAAACCGAGCTATTTGTTTCTTTGGTTTTTTACAAATAGTGTTATCTTATTTCTTACAAAAATTTTCCCTCTGCAAATGAAACTAACTCTCCGGTATATACCCCAGGAGTTACAACACTATTCCCATGCCTTAATAACATCACCCACGTGACCCTCCGACTGATTGACAGGCTCTCTGCCCCAAGACTGTCTTCGCCGAAAGCAAACCTGCCACCTGATGGCTTGTAACATCAACCTGTTTTGTACACTGCCACACGCAACATTTTGAAACCAGCCTGTAAAGAGCTTTCAAATAATGGTATGTGCCAGAGGGAAAGGTCTAAACTACCCCAGTCACACGTCGGTCTTCGAGAGATCGGCCAGATGGTCTTCCGAACAATAAAAGATACTACTGACCTGGCCCGGAATATCTGAGCTATTCATTTCGTCACATGAGGTGAATTAGAGCTGAATCGAGCTACCGGTCTGATGTGGTCGGTCTCGGCTATGATTTTGTCGGTCTCTGAGATTCTCATCATACTGTGTCCTCTGGTCGGCCAGACCCGGGGAACTGGGTCCAGATTTTCCCTGGCCGAGGATAGTCCAATACCTCCGAACATCTGATCCTCCAAAAAAGGGAAATTCCCTCTCTGCCATTGCCGAACTTTTCAAATTCCTTAGTCACAGAATCACCATCAACAATGCCTAATACTAAAATCGAGGCTTTTCATTTTATGAATGTATTTGAGTATATTAAAAGTATGCTAATTATTTTGGTAGTGTTTTGGAAACATTTAAAATGTAATTGAGACTTTTGGATTAAAATGAGAAAAATATAAAATTTTGCATATATTGGTAATTTTTACCAATGGGTAATTTGGATATTTTCAAATTTGATTTGGGATTGAATATTAAAATAACTAATTTATTTTAATAGTCTAAAGAAAATTTTTGAAATTGAAAAAAATTGATTTTTTTCGTTCTGCTGCGATACCCGACAAAATCGTAAATACGCTAACAGTCATGACATTATCCCATAATACGACAAGCTCAAGCATGAGCAACACTGTCGTTTTCATCCATTGTTATGCTGGGTCAGAGTGCATGATGGGTGTACATTAAACTATCGCTATGTCAAATCAGATCCAAACAAAGTTGAAAATGCCACATGGATGCTGACCGTAAGTTCTTCTTTGCTATGATACATGATAATGTGTGGTTTGTTTAACTTTTTTGTAGTTGAGTTCAATTTGCCTTCTTGTAAACTTCCCATCTACAACTAAATTCTTCTACCTTGCAGGTGTTTTAACTACTTTGGACGACAATTTTGCTTACACTGGAGGCTTTATAGCTTGGCATGACACTGGTCTACATGGCCTTTTTACGGTTTATGAGCGTAGGCTTCTATGGCAAGGAATCCCAAGAAGCATCCATGACAGCCATACGAAAGTTCGTGACAGTCAGGATGGACTTATTATTCAAAGGAACAAGTAATTCTTTGGTGCAATGGAGGAGGTATGAGTGACGTGATATCACCAACAAATTAGTAAATAACATGTATAATTTAATATCTATTTTTTTAGTTGTTTTTTTAATATTTTAGCATGCGTGACAATAGATTTTTGGATTGTTGCATGGATGACGTGGTATCTCCGTTGTATTGTAGATTTTCTCCAAATGAACATTGCTCTCTACTTTTCTGGTGGAGATAGGCAAGGGCTGAAGTTGAGGATTACTGGCCGTATATGGAAAGAAGAATGAAGATATATAGACGGTGGTGAATATTCAGTCGATTGTACAAGGCAGAATTTCTCCAAGACCACCAGCATTGCTCCAAGTGCGAAGGATGAAGCTTGTATTATGCTGAGATTCTATTTAGTGCCCACACGGTGTCACAATTCACGCTTTTACTTGATCGTATTTTATACCCTTCTGTGATCTCGTCGCTACTTGGGGCAAGATTCTGGTTGGGAGTCTAGTGTAGGAACCGAAACCCATAGAGTTGAGCAGCAAAATGTTGTAGATCACCAATTGTATTATTTATGCATCTGGCTAGGATTGAGCTGGGAAAAACTGAAAGATCAAATATTATTTTTCCTCGGATCCAGGAACTTTTAGTAGCTTCTGCTACATATCATTGTTGCAATACTTATTGTTAGTTCCATTTTTATTGGCAATGCCCGTGACAAAACAAGTTCAATTGAGTTGTAATTTATCTTCTAGTACTTGGAGCAATTGGACTGGTTTTTGGCAAAGCTGAAGCATATTCGTTAGTGGCGCGTTCGTTTAGGCGTTCGAACGTGTGGCGTTAGTGGCACGTTCTACATTGGGTTCGAACGACACATTCCAGAGAGCAAACGTTCGAGGCACGTTCTTGTTGGGTTCGAACGAGATCATTCCAGAGAGCAAACGTTCGAGTCACGTTCTTGGTGCGTTCGAACGGGGACATTCCAGAGAGCATCCGTTCGTGGTGCGTTCGAGTGGCGTTCGAACGAGTCTTTCCAGTAGGCGCGCGTTCGTGCAGCGTTTGAGTAAGCGTTCGAACGCCAGTCGCATCTGAACGCGTTTTTCAGCCTTTTGCCTTTGAAAAACCCTAGCTTTTCACCCTACCTATAAATAGAACATGTAGCCACCATCCCCAATGGTTGAAACACATTTTCCCTTGAGCCAAAATCTCTCAAAGCTTTCAACCTCTTTTGATTTCACTATTGAATACTTCTTATCTTCTTATCTTCTTCATTAATGGTGAGATTCAATCTTTGATAAACCTTCAACACAACCAAACCCAAAATTCTCAATCCTTCAGAGTTCTCAAGGAGGAAGATTGGTAGTCGGAGTTCCGGCGTGCGTAAGAATTTGATTCACTCAGAGACTTCAGAGGTTCTGAAGAAAACCGTGGGGTACAGGCTTAAGGAGTTCCTTGAGTTCTTGCAGTCTAGAGGTACTTTAGTCGGTGGAGTTGCCACCATAGGTCTTGACCATTGCTGTAAGTTTTTCTCTATATAGTGGATTGGGCCGGTAGCCGAGATACCCGGAGTGGTTTTTTACTCGTACAAGTTTTCCACTTCATCACCAAAATTATTGTGTGATTGTTTTATTTTCCGCAATTTATATTTTACATTTGATTGATATTGTGGATTTTATTGTTGTTGGTTGACATTGTAATTGCCTGTTAGAATTCCATAGTTACAGTAATCATGACTTGTCTTGATTATTGTGTTTAATTAGGTGAGAACCTATGATAAACACGAATTTTCACTTCTAAAGTCATTTTGCAGATGTGGGTTGAAGGCAAGTCCCTTACAAAAGCAGCTGTTTTTTTCTTACCAACATTTGAATTGCATATAATTATAAGAACCATAAACCTCATCATTGCAATAAAGATATCAAGAGAAGATCCTGCACAATAACTCCATACCCGGACACTCATATTAGAGACATCGAAATTGAAATAATGATAATTAAATTTGAAACTTCTAACATTGAACATGAATATAAGAAATTTCAAGCTCAATGACTCCCCTTTTTAGTTTAATGATATGAATTTCAATTTCAATATCCATAATATGAATACTAGAAGTATATTAACAAAACATATAAAATAAACATATCACATGATTCGTACACGCAAGAGTCTTGCCATGTACGTATTTTTTTTTAATTTAATTTGTAATTAATCAATCATGCAAGCCATTATGATTATATGAGGAAATTTTGAAACATGTGGCATCACACCCAAATTTTTACTCAACCTAAAACCTTGAAACCTCGGCATCGGCTAATGATTATAAAAAAAATCGTTGAAAATTGAAAATGATGCGGGTACATGCAACACCTGGACCATTCACGACTCACGAGACGTGAGTCCACGTATTAATGGCAGTTAGTTAATCAACCGTTAAGCTTAGAAAATTAAAGCGATTTTCCCGCGGATTTATATTATTTTTATTTTCCCGCGGATTTATTTGTTCTCAAAGAAACTATCCTCCATCACATTCATTCATTTCTCTGTCTTAATCTTATCATTTTGATCTTTTTTGTCTGTGACTCGTTCTTTTTTTTCCCCATTTGATCACAGGCTTTACGGTACGCATATGATTTTCTTGATCATTATTTTTTCCAATTTACTTTGCAATGAAATTTGATTATTCAGATACCATGCATGCATTCATTTTAATCTTTATAAACCCAAAAAAAAAAAAAAAAAAATTGAAAATTTCAATACAAAATCCAAACCCCAGTTGTTATATATTGTGCGGTTAATTAATTAATTAATTTATTTATTGATTTGCAGGGAATTCCTTCGTTTTTAAGACATTTTTGGGCAGAATTAATTACATTTATGGGACAATATTGAAATTGGTTTGCTCGTGAAATATGTTGTGCTGCGGAGGTGAAGAAGAGGAGCCTCAGCCTCCTGTTAGCCAAACAACAGCCCCACCTAGAGGAAACACACAACCCGCTGGTAATTATATCAATTATTATCATTAACATCAAAACATGATATGTATTAGAATTGTTCTCATGTACGAGTGAGCCCACACTAGGCACGTGAGGGAGTACTGTTGAGGAAAATATCTCATATCGGTCGAGAGTAATTTAAAAATACTAGCAAAAATATTTTTGATAGAATCCCATTTGTGTGTTTTCTAGGTTTGATTCTTTACACATGCATTATTTTGATTATTTCTTGTGTTGTGTTATTTTTTAGGCACCGCAAGAGGGGAGCCGAGACCTAATGTGGTCAAAACAGGAACCTCTCAAACAACATTACCAATTGAGATCCCATCAGTTCATTTGGCTGAGTTAAATAGATTAACAAGCAATTTTGGTACTAAAGCTTTGATCGGTGAAGGATCATATGGCCGAGTATTCTATGCTAAGTTAACTGATGGTACCCCTGCAGCTATAAAGAAGATTGACATCAGTTCTGCTCCAGAGCCTGAATCAGATTTTGCAGCACAGGTTAGATTTTGAGACCTCCTGTTGTTTAATTTAGAAATAATTTTTATTTGACACTTGAAATTTTGATGCAGTTATCAGTAGTTTCAAGACTTAAGCATGAACATTTTGTTGAGTTATTGGGGTATTGCTTGGAATCAAATAATAGGATTTTGGTATATCAATTTGCAACAATGGGGTCATTACATGATGTGTTACATGGTATGCTGAAGTTATAATTTCAAAATTAATCTGATCTAAGCACAACAGTTACAGGTAGTACCGTTGATTGATTTAGTTATGGTAATTTTACGACTCAGGGAGGAAAGGTGTACAAGGGGCTGAACCAGGTCCTGTTCTGACTTGGAATCAGAGAGCTAAAGTTGCATTTGGCGCGGCAAAAGGTCTTGAGTTTCTACACGAAAAAGTTCAACCTCCTATAGTTCATCGTGATATCAGATCAAGCAATGTGCTACTTTTCGATGATTTTAAGGCTAAGATTGCTGATTTTAACTTGACAAATCAGTTTTCCGATACAGCAGCTCGAATGCATTCGACTAGAGTTTTGGGAACATTCGGTTACCATGCTCCAGAGTAAGCCTAATCTTTGATGTGACTTTTATGTATGTGTAAACAACAATGTGTGATATGAAAATGCTTGCTTAATTTTCTGAAACAGGTATGCAATGACAGGGCAAATTACCCAGAAAAGTGATGTTTACAGTTTTGGTGTTGTGCTTTTAGAGCTATTAACAGGAAGAAAGCCGGTAGATCATACAATGCCTAAAGGGCAACAAAGTCTTGTTACTTGGGTATGTTTTGGTACATCCTTTCCCTTGTATATAATTTGATTATGTTACCTTTGTTTAAGCCTCTAATTTTTAACTTAACAAATGCAAATGCAGGCAACCCCAAGATTGAGTGAAGACAAAGTGAAACAATGTGTGGATCCAAAGCTAATGGATGACTACCCACCAAAGGCTATTGCCAAGGTTCATATTGTAGATTATTTCAAACAAGTTTTTGCAGAATGATTTCGAGCAATATTAATACTTATTTGTGTATTTTCCTGGAATTTGCTTCTTCTTCAGCTAGCAGCAGTTGCAGCATTATGTGTTCAATACGAGGCCGATTTTCGGCCAAACATGACCATTGTTGTGAAAGCTCTTCAGCCACTGCTTAACTCGAAACCAGCAGGACCTGCAGCAGCTCAAGTTTAATATATTTTTATATGCGTGTCTTTATTTTTTTCTGAAAACCAGCAACAACCCACTGAGTCATGTAATTAGCAAAACTTTAGCCATTGAGATCATTTGCTATTGTTGTTGAGAGGGGATTACACATTGAATAGATTGTATTGCGATTTTTCTTTTTGTTTAAAATGAAAGGACAAATTTGTTTCAACATTTTCATTTCTGGATAAATACATGATCAATTTGATCTTACGGTATGTGACAAATTTTGTTCACTTCTATTCATTTACACATGTAAAAATGCACAACAAAAGTTGCAAAATGGCAATATTAGGGCTTTATTCATAAAGTTTCTATTTCTTGAATTAATTTTTTGGTGCAACGGAGGCATGAGTGATGTGATATTATCAATAAATTAATAAATTACATGTATGATTTTATATTCATTTTTTAGTTGTTTTAAATATATTAGCACTCGTGACAAATGATTATTGGATTATTACACGGATGACATGATACATCCGTTGTATTATATAGATTTTCTCCTATTTCTTGATAATGGGCACTTCTAATGTACCTGGTATCATTATATAAGGTTGAAGTTGAAACAATATTATTAAACTTGAAAAAGAGGCAATTGAATTTAAAATTTCTAGCATCGATCATGAAGCATTTCAAGTTTATATATCAATTTCAAGTTTAATGATATACATAATTTCAAAATTTATGATCCATATTTTACCTTTAATGATAAATGATGAGTGGTCAATATATCCATATTTACCGCCCTATATCTTATATTTTGAGGGTTATTACGAGTTTTATGAGCGTTTTGAGGAGTTCATTGTGTTTTGTAGGATATGATATATGTGGAAAGACACAGATTTGAAACGTCGACAAATCAAGGCGATTAGCACCAGCGACTTCTTGATTTGCGTAGTCTTCAGTAATTTGTCCATAACATTTTCATACGATGTCCAAATGAGTTGATTCAAGTTGAATTGGAAATAAGACTCAATTATCTACAACTTTATAGTTTGTACTGAAGACTGATTCAGACTCAATCATGGTAAAAAAATGAGCTTGAAATTGAAGAAGCTCCATGCCTCATATTGGCGCGATAATATTTACTCATTGTCACGCCAATATCATAAGAATAAAAAATTCACACTCTGCCACATATTGTCATGCCAATGAATCCATATTGGCGCGATAATATGCCCGAAAATCCTATTTTGAGTTGAATTCCTATATTTTTAAGAATGAAAGCTCTTATGACCTTATATATAAACATAAGTCGGGTTCTAAACATAAAGATCAGACCTATATCATGCTTTTAGAGGCTCAAGAGCATAGAAAAATACCTAGAACAAGACAAGAATAAAATCTCAAGCCAGACTGATGATTGAAGCAGAGGATCTCACGAAAATGAGTTCTTTCTTCATTTTCTCTTTTAATTTTATATTTATGAGTTCTTGTTTTGTAATAATGATTAGATTTCGTTTAAGATAACTATGTGTAAATAAATCACTGATCTAGGGTTGTGACAGATCCCAAGCGTAATTATTTAATCTAGACTTGTATCTTTTTATTCTTTTGGGTGTGTTGTTGGATTATTTATTTTTCTCTGTGTTGAATGCATTTTATTATTTGGTCAGCAATAGAATAGTTATGGTAAACCCCTAGGAACTTGATAAAGGAAATTAGGGTTTAGCATTGGAAATAATAGCGTGTGATCTAATTCTGCTGAATATTTTCTTACAGGATAGAAATATACCTACATGGCTGCATAGCCAATATTAGAACTTGATCTTAATGAACTTGGTTTAAATTAGTTAATATAGACATATAGTTAATTGGTTTATTCAGAATATTTCTGCCTGATTATCGAAAGAGACTTATAAATAATGTAACGTTCCAGGTTAATAATCCATAACATTAACCTAATTTAATGAAAAATGTGATAATCCATTGTCTGTGTGCTTAGGTAAAGTTATAACTCTAGGTTCTTCTCTTGCATAAGGTTTCTCCAAAGTTGCTTATTTACAGTTTTCTTAGATTTTACAATTAACTAGTTTAATCAAACATTCCTCATCAATTGTTTAGTTTTAGTTAAATAGCCTTAGTTTTAGTATTAATAATTTTAATAATAAGTCCTCGTGGGATCGATATTTTTTATACTACTTGAGTGATACGTGCGCTTGCGTAACTTGTGAAAATCGCGATCCAGTTTTTGGCACCATTGCCGATGAATTATTTTATTTTATTTTATTAATATTAGAACAAACCATACTTGCTTAACTAAACATCATCTTTGTTTTCGTTTGTATCTGTCTTTTTGTCTTTCTTTTTTTAGGTAGTTGAATGTGCAACCACACCATATCATGAATGATCAACATCCCGAACCACTGGGTATAATACCACCAGTTTCCATTCCGGACAGTATGATACCAGTATTAGATGAACTCATATCATGTATCATCCCACATCCTCGTCAGGCAAACACTTGCGACATCAAGACTTTTATTTAGATGATACAACAATTAGTGCAGTTTGGGGGTGGCCCAAATGATGATCCCAATGCTCACATACGTAGCTTCCTGGAAGTCTGCAGCACCTTCAACTATAATAGAGGGGCATAAGAGGAAGTTCGTCTTCGAGTATTCCCCCACTATTTGAAGGATAGAGCTAAAGCATGGCCCTACTCACTGCAAGCATGGTCCATCACCATGTGGGAAAATTTGGCCATAAAGTTTCTAATTAAGTACTTTCCTCCCGCCAGAACAACAAAACTACGTAATGACATCACCTCTTTCACATAATATGATTCAGAATCCTTATACGAGACATGTGAGAGGTACAAAGACTTGCTGTAAAAATGCCCACACCATGAGATCGTAAAATAGCTGCAAGTCCAGACATTCTATAATGGACTATTGATGAGGATGAAAACTACCGTAGATACAGCAGCTGAAGTTGCACTGATGGAAAATGATGAAAACCAAGCTTGAGATCTACTGGAAAAGATGGACAATAACAACTCCTCTTGGATTACAAAATGAAGTTTTCCTAAAAAATTGCATGAGTATATGATTTGGAGTCAATTACAAATGTTAATGGGCACATAGAAAGAATTTGCAAGTGCCTTGAGATTTTAAGCATGCATGTTGTAAACAGCACAAGAGCCACATGTGCAGGATATGTGGGAGGATAAAAAAAAGTCATACACTCAATATGACGAGTCTGTGAATTATGTCAACAATTGCAACGGATAATGTCACAACCTATTCTCCAACAATTATAACTCTAGTGGAAGGATCACCCCAATTTTTGATGGAAGAATAACTTAGGGGCAGTATTGCAAGAAAGACACAATCAACCCCCAGGATTCTAGCCGCAGAATACTGGACAATAATATGAAAATAAGTCAGGCTTAGAGGACATGATTGTAGACATGCTCAAAAAGTAAAAAGCTAATTATGATGCATTTTTTCAAAGTCAAGCAGCGTCCATGAGAGCACTGGAAAACCAAATCGGAAAGCTAGCCAATAATCAGAACCACACCTACAAGGAGCTTTCCAAGTAACACATAGACCAATCCCTGAAGATAATGGAAGGAATTTTACAATGTCATCATAGACAACCATGAGGAAGCACAAATAGATGAGTCATCCATAACCTCCACACAACAAAACAAGATCCCAATAGAATTTTATTGCATTATGAACCAAGCCTCCATTCCCGACTAGGCTGATGTCCAAGAAAGAACTAGAGAAATATACAGAGAAACAAACATAGAGAATGACAACAACTTCATAAAGAGGCAACACTTTCAAAAAAGAACAGCTTACAAAGGTATGTAATGTGATATTACAAAGAATGACTGCATTCAAATGTAAGGATCCCGGCAGTTTCATCATAGACTGCACTATTACGGACTACGAGTCAAAAACATTATGCGACTTAAGGGTTAGGGATCAATCTAATGTCGTTGCCTATGGTGAATAAATTGGGGTATCATGAGCTAAAGCCAAATTTCATATCCCTGCAGTTTGCGGACATAACCATCAGGATGTTGGGTTTCTAAGGTCAAACCAAGATCATATAAAGCATAAAATCATGTGAATACTCAAAGTAAAGTTGCGGAAAAATACTCACTTTGATCGGCTAATGGATGTAGAGAATACAAAAATCCAACCTTTGTGTAGTTGCTCCAAGCTCCTCTCTTTGATGTATATTGAGCTTCCAAGCTTGATTATTGAATTCCAAACTCATGGGAAAGGTTTCCCTATCACCTTTGAATGATCTCTTTATGTGCTAGCAATGGAAGAATTTTGCAACAAAAATCTTCCAATTCTTTCTTATGGTTCTCGGCCAAGCCAAGAAAATGAAGGCCATTCGGCCAAGAGAGAGTTGGAGAGGGATAGTTCTTTTTGTTTTTCAATTTTGTGTGTGTTATCATTTTCAAAAAATCAACAAAGTGTGTTGAGAGCAAAATTGCATTTAATGCTCTCAACCACCTCCATCACCAAAATGTGACTTGACACACATCACAAAAAAGTTGATGTGACTTCCATCATAAAAAGTGACTAATGATGTGACTTTATATGGGCCCCACTTGATTCAAAATCGGAGTGGGCCCGCAAACACATCCCGGGCTTGGGTTCATTAATTCCGAATTAACGAATTTTCCGTTGCGACTTAATTAAATCAAATTTAATTAAATAATAATGCCTAGCAAAATTACTATTAAAGTCGTTCGCGAATTAATTCTAAATTTATTCGTTCGCCCGAATTAAAATCTAATTTTAATTCTGTTATGAAATCTAATTTCATTTAATATATCGAATATATTATTTTATCGATTAATTCCAAATTAATCGTTCTCTCTCTATTAATTGAATTTTATCCCAGATAAAATTCTCCGTAATTAATCATAGATTAATTTTCTCTCTCTTCTAATTAATCCAAGATTAATTATGTTCGAGTCATACGTCATCGGTGAAGCTTCGGGAAGCGACCAATGAGATCCCTAGATATGTTGGCAGTAAATCCGGTCATCGGACTATCCGAACACGTGCGTACCCGGTACCACGTTCTTACCGATTTACAAGACATAGTTGGCTTATAGCAAAGCACCGTGCCTACCCAATTCTCCAGAAATATTATTTTAAGGAATATGTAATCTATGTCAGGCGTAGTATACATAGTATTGCGTATTGCGATCCAGTATCGAATGTCACATGCTAGGCCTGGGGCTGGAATTGTGTCTGCCCCGTACGAAGCATATATCAGATCTCCGGTAACTAGTCTCTATAATCGGATAAACATGACCTAGTCATATTATCCCGATGACTGCAGTACTTAAGAGTTCTAGTTCCGTATCCTACATGATCATCATCTCCATATGAATGAAGTGATACTTCCATCTTGACATCACACCCAATACACTACGATTCTCAATATACCCAGAAGAGGCGTAAATAGAACCTATTAAAGCCCCAGATGACCAAAACCAAAGTATATTGATTGTCGCAAGTATTAGCGATGTAAGTCTCAGGTTAAGACCAAATACACCTACCCTAATTCGGACTCCCATAGACACATAATCATACTACCAATGGGATTCCGAGGGGTCTATCCAGAGCGAAGCTGTTTCCGTACCATCGGTAAACACAACCTCCTATCACACTTGCATAAGTATCCAATACTTAAATAAATGAGAACTATGCCGTTATGCTCCCACAACGCGCACAAGT
Source organism: Zanthoxylum bungeanum (assembly GCA_019454045.1). Taxonomy (NCBI): domain Eukaryota; kingdom Viridiplantae; phylum Streptophyta; class Magnoliopsida; order Sapindales; family Rutaceae; genus Zanthoxylum; species Zanthoxylum bungeanum. Next base: position 134,000 of record SKCR01032229.1, on the reverse strand, counting down.
GCAATACTAGTCTATTCCGCATTATCAATGTCCAGTCTCGATAATACTACGACTAGAGATATTTAATGATTAAACCTTAGTGGATTGATATTGTCTCATATCTTATTAATGCAGAACTAATCATATGGACTTTTATCATTTATATATCTCGGTAATCTAATTACAAATGATAAAAGTGCAATTTCCTTTGTCACATAGTTAATGTTGGTTTCTACTATAGTCCCAAGATCATATTTAAGCAATGAAAAGAATGAATACAAAATGAAGTGTGGCGGAAACACACTTACATTGATCGAATTTGAGATGTGTTGAGAAGAAAATGAACTCCAAGATCTCTTTGTGGAATTCGACCAAAGTGAAAATCCAAGCTCCAAGCTTTGTCTTTGTGATTCGAAGCTCCAAGGTTGGTTTCCCTATCACCTTGTAATGATTTTTCAAGTGCTAGCTTAAGATAAATTTGCTACAAATTTTTCTATCCACCAAGGGAGGCTCACGGCAATGAGCAATGGGGAGAGAGAGAGTGTGTTTTCAATTTTGTGTATTTTTTTTTCTAAAAACAATAATGAAAATCATTTACCAAATTTTGGTATATCTTTCAAAAAGTCAAACCAAAAATTTGGAGCCAAAAATTTGCATTAAAGCCTCACAACCACTTCTTTCATGAATAGTGACTGCATGTCAATCACCAAAAAGTGAGTTGACATCTATCACTTGAATGACGTGCGATGTGACTTGTGGCCGCACTTGATTCGAAATCGAAGTGGCCTCGCAAACACATCCCGGGCTCGGGTTCGTTAATTCTGAATTAACGAATTTTCTGTTGCGTCGTAATTAAATCAAATTTAATTAAATAATCATGCCTAGCAAAATTACTATTCACGTCACTGACGAATTAATTCTAAATCAATTCGTTAGCCCGAATTAAAATCTAATTTTAATTCCGCGTCGAAATCTAATTTCGTTTAATATATCGAATATATTATTTTATCGATTAATTCCGAATTAATCGTTCTCTCTCTTCAAATAGTATTTTATCCCAGATAAAATATCTCCGTAATTAATCCAAGATTAATTATGTTCGAATTATACGTCATCAGTGAATCTTCGGGAAGCGACCCAAGAGATCCCTGGATATGTTGGTAGTAAATCCGGTCGTCGGACTATCCGAACACGTACGTACCTCGTACTACGTTCTTACCGATTTACGAGACCTGGTTGGCTTCTAGCAAAGCACCGTGTCTACCCAATTCTCCAGAAATATTCTTAATGGAATATATAATCTATATCAGGCATAGTATACATAGTATTACGTATAACGATCCAGTATCGGATGTCACATGCAAGAATTGAGGCTGGAATAGTGTCTGGCCTGTACGAAGCATATATCGGATTACAAGCAACTAGTCTCTTTAATCGGATAATCATGACCAAGTCATATTATCCGATGGTTGCAACACAATAGAGAACCAGTTATGTATCCTGCGTGATCATCATCTCCATATGACTGAAGTGATACTCCCGTCTTGACATCACACCCAATACACTACGATTCTCAATAAACCTAGAAGAGGCGTACACAGAAACTGTTAAACCTGGACGACCAAACAAGCGTATTGATTGTCGCAAGTACTAGCGATGCAAGTCCAGGTAAGACCAAATACAACCTACCCTGATGCGGATTCCCATAGACACATATTCCTACTACCAATGTGATGTTCGTGGGGTCTACAGAGCGAAGCGTTTCCCTCCCGGACCATGGCAGGACGAAGAATTTCCTACCATAAACAACCTCCATATCACAAGTGCATAAGTATCCAATACTTAAATATATGAGAACTATGCTGTTACGCTTCCATAGTAACACGACAAGTCAATACTACTATCCGCATTATCGATGTCTAGTCTCGATAATACTACGACTATGGATATTTAATGATTAAACCTATGGATTGATACTGTCTATCTTATAATCTGGAACTAATCATAGGGACTTTTATCATTTATTTATATTAAGTAATCAAATTACAAAATGATAAAATGCAATTTCATTGCTACATAATTAATTTGTACAAAAACCACAATGTCTTTTACAAATAGTGACATTATGGGTCATAATTGTCTAACAATCTCCCACTTGGCCTATAGCCAGTCACTCAAGCATCTAATACATGAACTATGTACATGTCGCTCAAACTTTTGCTGAGGAATAGCTTTCGTCAGCGGATCTGCTATGTTGTCCTCTGATGCGACCATCTCGATCTTCACATCACCACGATGTATGATCTCATGAATCAGATGGAAATGTCGAAGAACATGCTTGGATCGTTGATGAGACCGAGGTTCCTTAGCCTGCGCTATAGCCCCGTTATTGTCACAATACAATGGAACGAGCTCAGCTGCTAACGGAACTACTCCTAATCCAATTAGGAATTTTCGGATCCAAATTGCCTCTTTTGCTGCTTCAGCGGCAGCAGCAATTTACTCCGCTTCTGTTGTTGAATCGGCAACAATCTCTTGCTTGGAAGATTTCAGCTTACTGCTCCGTTATTCAAACAAAATATGTACCCTGATTGCGACTTACAGTCGTCTTTATCGGTATGGAAACTTGCATCGGTATACCCAGTTGCCTCAAGTCCTCCATCTCCATAGATTAAAAAAGCATCCTTAGTTCGTCTAAGATACTTAAGGATATTCTTAACCGCCATCCAGTGACCATCACCTGGATCAGCCTTATAGCGACTACACATGCTCAAAGCATACGAGACATCAGGTCGCGTACATATCATGGCATACATGATCGATCCGATTGCCGAGGCAAACGGTATCCGACTCATGTTGTCTCTCTCATCTTGAGTTTTAGGACACATGTCCTTAGATAGAGTGACTCCATGTGACTCTGGCAACAGTCCCCTCTTAGACTGATCCATGTTGAATCTCTTTAACACTTTGTCAATGTACGTGCTCTGGGAGAGTCCAAGCAGCTTTCTAGATCTATCCCGGTAGATCTTTATTCTTAGAATAAAGGCTGCTTCTCCCAGATCTTTCATGGATAATTTTAATGAAAGCCAAGCTTTCACCGATGTTAACATGAGAATGTCATTGCCAATAAGCAATACATCATCAACGTAAAGGACAATGAATGTCAGTGCGCTCCCACTAACCTTCTTATATACACAAGGATCATCCTCGTTTTGAACGAAATCATATTCTTTTATGATCTCATCAAAATGTTGGTTCCAAAAACGTGATGCTTGCTTCAATCCATAAATGGATCGATTTAACTTACAAACCATGTTTGAAAGTCTAGGTACGATAAAACCGTCAGGCTGTTGCATGTAAACATCCTTAAAAGGTTTCCGTAAGGTTAAGGAAAGCGGTTTTGACGTCCAGTTGCCATATCTTGTAATCAAAATATGCAGCAATAGCAAGCATTATCCGAATGGATTTAATCATGGCAAGGGTGTGAAAATTTCGTCGTAATCGACACCATGTCGTTGACGATACCCTTTCGCTACAAGCCTAGCTTTGTACGTTGTATGTTGCCATCCATGTCGGTCTTCCTCTTGAAGACCCATTTGCAACCAATAGGCTTTACGCCTTCTGGTGCATCAACCAGTGTCCAAACTTGGTTGGTGTACATGGAATCCATTTCGGAATTCATGGCATCTTGCCATAAATCGGAGTCGATACCTTGTATCGCTTCCTCATACGTAGCCGGCTCGTCTTCCTCAATAAGATTATATCCACATGAGGTGAGATCAGAAACTCATACCTCTCAGGTTATTTTCTGACTCTCTCCGACCTACGCAGTCCTTGTGTATTCGAAGATTGTGGTACAGTCTCATCCCTGATGGACTGTTCATGTTCCGTTAAGGATTCTGTGCCAGGAATAGTATCACTCCGATTTTCATCGAGTTCTACTTTCCTCCCACTTATCAATGCATTTAGGAATTCCTTCTCAAGGAAAACCGCATGTAGAGCAACAAATACTTTGTTCTCTTATGGGTGATAGAAGTAATATCCTTTGGTTTCCCTAAGATATCCTACAAATAGACATTTATCCAATTTGGGTTCTAGTTTGGTACCTTCCAAACGTTTGACGTATGCCCAGCAACCCCAAATCTTCAGGAATGAGAAGCCCGGTTTCTTTCCTGTCCATATTTCATATGGAGTCTGTTGAACATAATTTGACGGAACCTTATTCAAAATAAGTATTGCACTATTCAATGCATATCCCCAGAAGGAAATAGGTAGCTATGTGCGACTCATCATAGACCTCACCATGTTTAACAAAGTTCGGTTTCTCCGTTCGGACACACCGTTTAATTGTGGTGTTCCAGGAGGAGTCCACTGTGAAAGAATACCATATTCTTTCAAGTAATCAAGAAACTCATTACTTAAGTATTCGCCACCACGGTCCGACCGTATTGTCTTAATACTTTTGCCGGTCTGTTTTTCTACTTCATGTCGAAACTCTTTGAATTTCTCAAAAGTTTCCGACTTGTGTCTCATAAGATACACACAACCATAACGCGATGCATCATCCGTAAAGGTTACGAAGTATTCATATCCACCTCTAGCCTGGCTAGACATGGGCCCACAAACGTCACTATGAACAAGGGCTAACAGTTCGGTGGCACGTGCACCTTTACCTCTAAAAGGTGATTTAGACATCTTTCCTAATAAACAAGATTCACAGATGTCATATGAATTTGGATCAAATCCGTCCAAGTACCCACTTTTCGAAAGTGTGGATATGCGTGTCTTGTTTATGTGTCCCAGACGACAATGCCACATGTAAGTTTCATCTTTGTTACTTTAAGCCTTTGTTTGTTACATTATATGTTTGAGATTGATTTATATTCAAATATAAAGACCATTATTTGCATCAGCTTGTGAAAATTTCCATATCATGTTTATACATAAAACACCCAGTGTTTCTAATACAAAAGTATACCCACATGGGTTAACATAGATATAGAAATTATATTCCTAGTCAAACTAGGTACAAAATAACAGTTTATAAGTTCAAGTACATGCCCCGAGGGCAGTTCCAAAACATAAGTGCCCACGGCCAAAACGACAACTCGAGTCCCATTTCCAACATGGAGGAGGTCAATCTCTCATGAGGCCAGTCTCCTGCTAATCCGCAGATCCTGCACATCAGTACATATGTGAGTACCACAACCAGAATCAAAAATCCAATTTTTAAAACTAGAAGTAGACATATTTATTTCTATAACAAACATACATGTAGCCGGTGCCTTGCCCGCTTTAATCTCCTTCATGTGTGCCTTGTACTCGCGGGCAGTCACGCTTCCAGTGACCCCGCTTCCCGCACCGCAAGCAAACATCTTGGGATTTGTCCTTGGGTTTCCAGAACCCTTTGACGATTTGGCATTGCCCTTCTTCTTATGCTTCTTCTTTTTAACATCTGCAGTCGCCTTGGGCCAAGCCCTTGGAGTCTGAGATGTTTAAGCATAGTGCGCCTCGTGCTTTTTGCCCTTAAGGAGCTCTTTTTCTGCTTCACGCAGAGTGGACATCAACTCTCCAAGAGTTTGGTCTTGGTTCAACATGTTGTAGTTCATGATGAACCCACTCCAAGTGTCAGGGAGAGACTGTAGGATCAAATCCACTGAAGTCTCAGCCTCGAAGACTATGCCCAGCTGTCCGAGTGCTCAATGTCTGCAATCATCTCTGAGACATGATGCTCAACAACGATGTACCCTCTAACATGCGAGCGCGGAAGAGCTTCTTCTGTAACTCGTATCTTTGCGATCTAAGGTTAGATCGGTGGAGATCGTGCAACTTCGCCATCATCTCATAGGGATCCAACCCCTTGTTTTGACGATAAAATTACGGAGTCATAGCGGCAAGCATTACCGATTGAGCAGTTGCATTATCATCGCTATGAGTCTTCCAAAGCTCTAGCTCAAGCAACTGATCAGGCCGGGGCTTAGGCCCAATTGGTCGCTCTAAGTATATAGTAACTTCTCGGATCCCAGAACAATTCTGAGATTCATATCCCAGTCCTGAAAGTTTGCCATTAAAGACGTGTCGCCCATGACAATATCCATAATGCTTAACTTTCCAGTCATCTTAACCGCAATAGTCCAACTATTCGATTAACGATGTTTGGGTACAGTCTAACTGTTACAAGAAAAAATAATAATGTATTAGTCCAGCTAATAAAATAATTGACGAAGTAATTTTGAAAGCGCGTAAAGCTAAGTATTTGAACGAAATTGCAAATTCAATACTAGCCTCTCACTATTTTTTGGTGAGCCTCTAACCCTCTGTTGAGTACTCGGGAAACCTAGTTTCCCAGTGGGCTAGGATCCCGTTAAATAACACACAACCTTGACTTTGGCCAACAAGCTGTATGATATTTAAATAGGTAGATCTCTAAGATCAATTGGATCTCATCCAATTCCTAGATCCGGTAGGTGGACCTCCAAGTCTGAAACATATATACGATATATATGCCAATATATCCAATATATTTTCCTAACATTTTTCCTCTGAATCAACTAAGCCTTGGCTTTGGCACAACAAGCTTAATGATTCCAGTTAAGCGGGACCCATTGACTTTGGAAAGCTTCGTAATCGATGTCGATGGAAAAGAAGTGATCTTGACTTTGACCAACAAATCACAACTTGGACAAGACACCGATTTGGAACAAATCCTTCATGATTCAAACACATCCTCGATGGACAAAGGCCTTGACTTTGGCCAAAAAGCCAGTGCCAATCTTGGATCTTGAGTAAGAATCACTCAATGGAAGGAAAAACGCTTAATATGTTTTGAGGGTTTTTTCGCGTAAATTGGCAACCAATTTATTATCTTTGTTAGGTCTCATCATACACCCTTAAACCATGCATTCTAAAAGTATATAAGGCGCGGAAATAAATTAATAACGATATGCGGATGGATATCTCACAGATTGTTCCTAGAACGAATCACTCATTTCCTCTCCCCGGCTAGCACTATTCTTACTTCTACCCAATTACATACAATAAGAGAAACCTCATTAACATTGAGGGGAATTAGGTGAGAAGAGAAATACAAAGAATCAAGAGAGATAAGGCTGGACACGCAGGTCCAATTTAATAAATTCTAAATTTACAACAATTTCCAAAATTGCCCTTCCCTTCTAATATCCATCCGATATACGTTATTCATTCAACACATCCATGTATTCATTCATAGCATGTTATTCAATCAATCTAATCCAATTAATTAATCTTTGAATTAAGTGATCATCCAATGTTCAAACAACGATTTGATTTTGCGCGAGTCAAACTCGTTTGTGAATAAGTACTCGAAGTACGAATTCTTGAATTATATCGAACTACAATTTAAATCTAATTTAATTCGTATTCAATACTAATTCTATTATTTAATTCCAAATTAAATATCTACACTTTTTAATGCGCTTTAACGACTTAGATTCCAAATCTAATCTAAACGGGTCTCAAAGCCCAATTAACATCCAATGTTGTTTAATTAAAGTCCAATGGGCTTTCAATTGATTTCATAAGGCATGGACTTTGGTCAATATGGGTCAAACCCAAATACCAAATCCCAATTAAGGAATCACCCTTATTTGCCAAGAAACCAATTTTGGCCCATTAGGCCCAATTAAACTTTAAAGCCCATTTGTTATATTTGGACTTAATGGAATGATTTAGGCCCAATTTGGATCCAATCCAATTGGCCTAAACCAACTTGGCCCAACCAAGCCCATTATGCCCAAATACAACAATTATAAGCCCAATTCAAAATCAAACCCAATTTATTAAATTCCATTTTCCAAATTCATAATTTAATAAATTAAAGTGTTTAGCCATGATTAATCTTTTAAATTAACATTTCCAAAATACTAATCTAATCCATTAATCATGCTTTTCATCATCAACACATGTCCAACATAATTGATTCAAAAAATCATCTCATTTTATGCTACATAGCTCACGGCATGGTGGGTTTTTTGTCCGATTTCGTTTTCAATCCGATTGAATTACAAATCAACATTTCCAAGTCTTCATCTCATACTCATCCAATGATCAAAAGAACAAAAAATACCATGACTTTTAGGACAACAAGCATTCGGCCAAGCCATCTAATTTGGGGAAAAAATCCAATTCATTTTTCATGAAATTGATCATGCATAACACTATGTTATCATCATTCAAGCATACTCAATCAAACAATTTCATCAAATCATGCTCAAATCATTTTTACCCAAATTTTAAGCATATGAACCCTAATTTTTTCATGCTCAAACTAGGCTCAATGATACCATTGTTGGTTTCTAATATAGTCCCAAGATCATTTTAAGCAATGAAAAGAATGAATACAAAGAAGTGAGGCGGAACACACTTACATTGAACGGATTTGAGATGTGTTGAGAAGAAAATGAACTCCAAGATCTCTTTGTTGAATTCGGCCAAGGTGAAAATCCAAGCTCCAAGCTTTGTCTTTGTGATTCCAAGCTCCAAGGTTGGTTTCCCTATCACCTTGTAATGATTCTTCAAGTGCTAGCTTAAGAGAAATTTGCTACAAAATTTTTCTATCCACCAAGAGGTTCACGGCAATGAGCAATGGAGAGAGAGATGAGTGTTTTCAATTTTTGTGTATTTTGTTTTCTAAAAACAATAATGAAAATTCTTTACCAAAATTTGGTATATCTTTCAAAAAGTCAAACAAAAGGTTTGGAGCCAAAAATTTGCATTAAGGCTCACAACAACCACTACTTTCATGAATAGTGACTGTTGTCAATCACCAAAAGTTAGTTGACATCTATCACTTGAATGACGTGCGATGTGACAAGCGATGTGACTTATGGCTGCACTTGATTCAAAATCGAAGTGGCCTCGCAAACACATCCCGGGCTCGGGTTCGTTAATTCCGAATTAACGAATTTTCCGTTGCGTCGTAATTAAATCAAATTTAATTAAATAATCATGCCTAGCAAAATTACTATTCACGTCGCTGGCGAATTAATTCTAAATCAATTCGTTAGCCCGAATTAAAATCTAATTTTAATTCCGCGTCGAAATCTAATTTCGTTTAATATATCGAATATATTATTTTATCGATTAATTCCGAATTAATCGTTCTCTCTCTTCAAATAGTATTTTATCCCAGATAAAATATCTCCGTAATAATCCAAGATTAATATTTCGAATCATACGTCATCGGTGAATCTTCGGGAAGCGACCCAAGAGATCCCTGGATATGTTGGCAGTAAATCCGGTCGTCGGACTATCCGAACACGTACGTACCTCGTACTACGTTTTTACCGATTTACGAGACATGGTTGGCTTCTAGCAAAGCACCGTGCCTACCCAATTCTCCAGAAATATTCTTAATGGAATATATAATCTATATCAGGCGTAGTATACGTAGTATTGCGTATAACGATCCAGTATCGGATGTCACATGCAAGGCCTGGGGCTGGAATAGTGTCTGCCCCGTACGAAGCATATATCGGATTACAAGCAACTAGTCTCTTTAATCGGATAATCATGACCAAGTCATATTATCCCGATGGTTGCAACCAATTAGAGAACCAGTTCTGTATCCCTGCGTGATCATCATCTCCATATGACTGAAGTGATACTTCCGTCTTGACATCACACCCAATACACTACGATTCTCAATAAACCCAGAAGAGGCGTACACAGAACCTGTTAAAGTCCTGGACGACCAAAACCAAAGCGTATTGATTGTCGCAAGTACTAGCGATGCAAGTCTCAGGTTAAGACCAAATACACCTACCCTGATGCGGATTCCCATAGACACATAGTCATACTACCAATGAGATTCCGCGGGGTCTATCCAGAGCGAAGCTGTTTCCGTACCATCGGTAAACACAACCTCCTATCACACTTGCATAAGTATCCAATACTTAAATATATGAGAACTATGCCGTTACGCTTCCATAACACGCACAAGTGCAATACTAGTCTATTCCGCATTATCGATGTCCAGTCTCGATAATACTACGACTAGGGATATTTAATGATTAAACCTTTATGGATTGATACTGTCTCATATCTTATAATCCGGAACTAATCATATGGACTTTTATCATTTATTTATATTAAGTAATCAAATTACAAAATGATAAATTGCAATTTCATTGCTACATAATTAATTTGTACAAAAACCACAATGTCTTTTACAAATAGTGACGCTATGGGTCATAATTGTCTAACAGTTAATTTGTACAACAAACCATGTTCTGTACAAATAGTACTATGGGTCATAATTGTCCAACAATCTCCCACTTGGCCTATAGCCAATCACTCAAGTGTCCTACACTTGAACTATGTACTGGTCGCTCAACTTCTGCTGAGAAAAAGCTTTCGTCAGCGGATTTGCAAGGTTATCATCTGATGCGATTTTTTCGATCATCACATCGCCACGATGTATGATCCGACGAATCAGATGAAATAGTTGAAGTTATACTTGGATCGTTGATGAGACCATTAATTATTTAGTCTGTGCTGTAGCCTAGCTCAGCTGCTAACAGAACTACTCCTAATCTAATTAGGATTTTACAGATCCAAAATTGCTTCTTTTGCTGCCTCAGCTGCAGCAATATTCCGCTTTTGTTGTTTTATTCGGCAACAATATCTTGCTTGGAAGATTTCCAGCTCACTGTTCCGTTATTCAAACTATATAGTACCCTTATTATGACTTATAGTCATTTTTTTTCGGTTTGGAAACTTGCAACGGTGAACCCAGTCACTTCAAGTTCTCATTCTCCATAGCTTAAGAAAGCATCATTAGTTCGTCTAAGATACTTAAGAATGTTCTTAACATCAATCCAGTGACCATCACCTGGATTGGCCTGATTGTGACTTCATATGCTCAAAGCATATGAGACACCAGGTCGCGTACATATCTTTCAATGTACGAGTTCTCGAAGAGTGCCAACAACATTTAGATCTATCCCAGTAGATCCTTATTCCTAGAATAAAAGTTGTCTCTCCCAAGTAGTCTACGAAGAATTTTCATGAAAGCCAAGCTTTCACCGATTGTATTATGAGAATGTCATTTCCAAGAAATGACATGTCATCATTATATAGGACAATCATTGTCAGTGCGCTCCCACTAACCTCCTTATATACACAAGAATCATCTTTGTTTTGAATTAATTCATATACCATTATGATTACATCAAAATGATAGTTCCAAGAACGCAATGCTTGCTTCAATCCATACATGGATTGAATTAACTTGCAAACCTTGTTTGCATGTTTTGGTACGACAAAACTGTCAGGATGTTTATAAACATCCTCCAAAAGTTTTCCGTTTAAGGAAAGCGATTTTCACGTCCATATGCCATGTTTCATAAATGAAATATGCAGCATTAGTAAGCATTATCCGAATGGATTTAATCATGGAAACAAGTAAAAGGTTTCGTCGTAATCGACACAATGTTGATAACGATACCTTTTCGTTACAAGCCTAGCTTTGTACGTTTGTATGTTGCCATCCATGTATGTCTTCCTTGAAGACTCATATAGTACTAATAGGCACAATGCCTTCCGGTACATCAACCAGTGTCCAAACTTGGTTGGCATACATGAAATCCATTTCGGACTTCATGGCACTTTGCCATAAAAGGAGTCGATACCTTGTATCACTTCCTAATACATAGTTGGTTCAGTCTTCCTCAATAAAATTGATATCTATATGAGGTGAGATCAGAACCCATACCTCCAAGTTGTTTTCTGACTCTCTCCGACTTACGCGGTTCTTGTGTATTCGAAGATTATGGTACAATTTCATCCCTGATGAACTGTTCGTGTTCCGTTAAGGAATTAGTGCCTGGAACAGTATTACTCCGATTTTCATCGAGTTTTACTTTCCTCTCACTTACCACTGCATATAGGTATTACTCTTGTTGGTTTCTATGATTAGTCCCAAGATCATAATGAATAAAGAAATGCGAATAAATAACGAAGAAGAGTGGCGGAAACACACTTACATCGATCGGTTTGGATGTGATGCTCAACAAAACTTTTCTTCCTTCCTTTGAGGTGTATACGGCCAAGCCACTGTTTTGTTGAAGATGATCTACAAGATTTGCTCCAAGATGCTCCAAGAATTCGACCAAGAGAAAGAACAATGCTCCAAGCTTTGTTTTGAATTTCCAAGCTCTTGAATAGGTTTCCCTATCACCTCATGATGATCCTTGAAGAGTGCTAGATCTATGAAAGATTTTGCAACAAAATCCTTCACGTTTTTCCCTTCCAAATTCGGTGAAGATGAAAGAAAAACAGAGAGGAAAAAGCTCATTGGTTTCAGCTATTTTGGGAGAGAGAAAAGTTCTGTTTTCTTATTCAATTTTGGCTTCAAAAACTGTATATGAAAATAGAAAAACAATTACCAACAAAATTTTGGTAATGGTTTACAAAAAGTCAAAGCAATTTTGGCTCCAATTTTGCATTAATTGCCCACACACAAACCCATCACAAATAGTGACAACATGTCACTCACAAAAAGACTTTGACATCTATCACAATGAATGACAAGTGATGTGACTCGCGATGTGACTTGTGGGCCCCGCCAGAATTCGAAATGCGAGTGGGCCCGCAAACACTTCCGGGCTCGGTTTCGCTAATTCCGAATTAACAAACTTCCGACGCGACGTAATTAAATAATTATGCCTAGCGAAATTACTATTCACGTCGCTAACGAATTAATTCTAAATTAACTCGTTTGCCCGAATTAAAATCTAATTTTAATTCTGCGTCGAAATCTAATTCCGAATAATATATCGAATATATTATTTTGTCGATTAATTCCAAATTAATCTTTCTCTCTCTTCAAATAGTACTTTATCCAAGATAAGTTTCTCCGCAATTAATCCCCGATTATTTATGCTCGAATCATACGTCATTGGTGAATCTTCGGGAAGCGACCCAAGAGATCCCTGGATATATTGGCAGTAAATACGGTCGTCGGTCTATCCAAACACGTATATACCTCGTACTATGTTTTTATACCGATTTAGGACAAGGTTGGCTTCTAGCAAAGCGCCATGCCTACCTAATTCTCCAGAAATATTCTTAATGGAATATACGATCTTTATCAGGTGTAGTATACCGTAGTATTGTATATTGCGATCCAGTATCGAATGTCACATGCAAGGCCTGAGGCTGGAATAGTGTCTGCCCGGTACGAAGAACATATCGGATATCAAGCAACTAGTCTCTTTGAATCGGATAATCATGGCCTTGTCATATTATCCCGATGATTGCAACACAATAGAGAACCAGTTCTGAATTCCTGCGTGATCATCATCTCCATATGTCTGAAGTGATACTTCTGTCTTGACATCACATCCAATACACTACGATTCTCAATAAACCCAGAAGAGGCATACACAGAACCTGTTAAAGCCCTGGACGACCAAAACCAAAGTTTACCGATTTTCGCAAGTACTAGCGATGCAAGTCTCAGGTTAAGACCAAATACACCTACCCTGAAGCGGACTGCCATAGACACATATACATACTACCAACGAGATTCCGCGGGGTCTATCCAGAGCGAAGCTGTTTTCCGTACCATCGGTAAAACACAACCTCCTATCGCACTTGCATAAGTATCAAACACTTAAATTTATGAGAACTATGCCGTTATGCCCTCACAACGCGCACAAGTGCAATACTAGTCTATTCCGCATTATCGATGTCCAATCTCGATAATACTACGACTAGGGATATTTAATGATTAAACCTTTATGGATTGATATTGTCTCATATCATCTCAATCGGAACTAATCATATAGACTTTTACCATTTATATATAAAAGTAAATAAATTACAAAACGGTAAAAGGCAATTTCATTACAACATAGTTAATTTTGTACAAAAACACAATGTCTTTTACAAACAGTGACGCTATGGGTCATAACTGTCCAACAATCTCCCACTTGGCCTATAGCCAGTCACTCAAGCATCTAATACCTGAACTATGTACATGTCGCTCAAACTTTTGCTGAGGAATAGCTTTCGTCAGCGGATCTGCCATGTTGTCATCTGATGCGACCTTCTCGACCTTCACATCACCACGATGTATGATCTCACGAATCAGATGGAAACGTCGAAGAACGTGCTTGGATCGTTGATGAGACCGCGGTTCTTTAGCCTGCGCTATAGCTCCGTTATTATCATAATACAATGGAACAGACTCAGCTGCTAACAGAACTACTTCTAATCCAATTAGGAATTTTCGGATCCAAACTGCTTCCTTTGCTGCTTCAGCTGCAGAAATGTACTCCGCTTCTGTTGTTGAATCGGCAACAATCTCTTGCTTTGAAGATTTCCAGCTCACCGCTCCGTTATTCAAACAAAATATGTACCCGGATTACGACTTGCAGTCGTCTTTGTCGGTTTGGAAACTTGCATCGGTATACCCAGTTACCTCAAGTTCTCCATCTCCATAGATTAAGAAAGCATCATTAGTTCGTCTAAGATACTTAAGGATGTTCTTAACCGCCATCCAGTGACTTTCACCTGGATCAGCTTGATAGCGACTACACATGCTCAAAGCATAGGAGACATCAGGTCGCGTACATATCATGGCATACATGATCGATCCGACTGCCGAGGCGAATGGTATCCGACTCATGTTGTCTCTCTCATCTTGAGTTTTAGGACACATGTCCTTAGATAGATAGACGCCATGTGACACTGGCAACAGTCCTCTCTTGGACTGATCCATGTTGAATCTCTTCAACACTTTGTCAATGTACGTGCTCTGGGAGAGTCCAAGCAGCTTTCTAGATCTATCCCGGTAGATCTTTATTCCCAGAATAAAGGCTGCTTCTCCCAGATCTTTCATGGAGAATTTCAATGAAAGCCAAGCTTTCACCGACGTTAGCATGGGAATGTCATTGCCTATGAGCAATACATCGTCAACATAAAGGACAATAAAAGTCAGTGCTCTCCCACTAACCTTCTTATATACACAAGGATCATCTTCATTTTGAATGAAATCATATTCTTTTATGATCTCATCAAAACGTTGGTTCCATGATCGCGATGCTTGCTTCAGTCAATAAATGGATCGATTTAACTTACAAACCTGGTTTGTAAGTCTAGGCACGATAAAACCATCAAGCTGTTGCATATAAACATCCTTCAAAAGGTTTCTGTTAAGGAAAGCAGTTTTAACGTCCATCTGCCATATCTCGTAATCGAAATATGCAGCAATAGCAAGCATTATCCGAATGGATTTAATCATGGCAATGGGTGAGAAAGTTTCATCGTAATCGACACCATGTCGTTGACGATACCCCTTCGCAACAAGCCTAGATTTGTACGTTTGTACGTTGCCATCCATGTCGATCTTCTTCTTGAAGACCCATTTGCATCCAATAGGCTTTACGCCTTCTGGTGCATCAACCAGTGTCCAAACTTGGTTGGTGTACATGGAATCCATTTCGGACTTCATGGCTTCTTGCCATAAAGCGGAATCGATATCTTGTATCGCTTCCTCATACGTAGCCGGTTCATTATCCTCAATGAGATTAATATCTACATGAGGTGAGATCAGAAACCATACCTCTCAGGTTGTTTCCTGACTCTCTCCGACCTACGCTGTCCTTGTGTAATAGAAGATTGTGGTACAGTCTCATCCCGGATGGACTGTTCTTGTTCCGTTGAGGATTCTATGCCAGGAATAGTATCACTCCGATTTTCATCGAGTTCTACTTTCCTCCCACTAACCACTGCATTTAGGAATTCCTTCTCAAGGAAAACCGCATGTAGAGCAACAAATACTTTGTTCTCTCGTGGGTGATAGAAGTAATATCCTTTGGTTTCCCTAGGATATCATACAATAGGCATTTATCCGATTTGGGCTCAAGTTTGGTACCTTCCAAACGTTTGACGTATGCCCAGCATCCCCAAATCTTCAGGAATGAGAAACCCGGTTTCTTTCCTGTCCATATCTCATATGGTGTCTGTTGTACAGACTTTGACGGAACCTTATTCAAAATAAGAATTGCACTGTTTAATGCATATCCCCAGAAGGAAATAGGTAGCTCAGTGCGACTCATCATAGACCTAACCATGTCCAACAAAGTTCGGTTTCTCTGTTCGGACACACACCTTAATTGCGGTGTTCCAGGAGGAGTCCACTGTGAAAGAATACCATATTCTTTCAGGTAATCTAGAAACTCATTGCTCAAGTATTCCCCACCACGGTCCGACCGTAATGTCTTAATACTCTTACCGGTCTGTTTTTCAACTTCGTGTCGAAACTCCTTGAATTTCTCAAAAGTTTCCGACTTGTGTCTCATAAGATACACATAACCATAACGCGATGCATCATTCATAAAGGTTACGAAGTATTCGTATCCACCTCTTGCTTGGCTAGACATGGGCCCACATACGTCACTATGAACGAGGGCTAACAGTTCGGTGGCGCGTTCACCTTTACCGCTAAAAGGTGATTTAGGCATTTTGCCTAATAAACAAGATTCGCAGACATCATATGAATTTGGATAAAATCCGTCCAAGTACCCACTCTTCGAAAGTGTGGATATGCGAGTCTTGTTTATGTGTCCCAGACGACAGTGCCACATATAAGTTTCATCTTGTTACTCCATTTTGAGCCTTTTGTTTGTTATATTATATGTTGGAGATAGATTTATATTCAAAATATAAAGACCATTATTTGCAACAGCAGTGCAAATTTCTACATCATTTTTATATAAGTAACACACAGTGTTCCGAATACAAAAGTATACCCACATTGGGTTAACATAGATACAGAAATAATATTCCTAGTCAAACTAGGTACATAATAACAGTCATTAAGTTCAAGTACATGCCCCGAGGGCAGTTCTAAAAAAAAGTGCCAACGGCCAAAACGGTGACTGGTGCCCCATTTCCGACGCGTAGATCAATCTCCCCGAGGCCAGTCTCCTGCTAATCCACAAATCCTGCACATCAGTACATATGTGAGTACCACAACCAGAATCAAAAATCCAATTTTTAAAACTAGAAGTAGTCATGTTTATTTCATAACAAACATACCTGAAGCCGTGCCTTGCCCGCTTTAATCTCCTTCTGGAACGCCTTGTACTCGCGGCAGTCACGCTTCCAGTGACCCCGCTTGCGGCACTGGAGGCAAACATCCTGAGATTTGTCCTTAGGCTTCCCAGAAGCCTTTGACGATTTGGCCTTGCCCTTCTCTTTATAATTATTCTTCTTCACACCTCCACTCGCCTTGGGCCCAGCCCTCGGTGTCTGAGATGTCGAAGCAAAGTGCGCCTCGCACTTTTTGCCTTTAAGTAGCTCATTCTCAGCTTCCTTGAAATTGACAACAACTCTCCAAGAGTATCATCTGTGTTCATCGAGTTATAGTTTATGATGAACTGTTTCCAAGTATCGGGGAGAGATTGCAAGATCATATCTATGGTAATCTCAGCCTCTATGACTATCCCCATCTTAGCCAGCTTATCTATGTCAGCAATCATCTGTACCACATGGGACTCAACAGACATGCCTTCCGACATATGTGAATGATGAGTGGTGAATCTATCACTATTTCCCAATCATTTAACCTAATATTTTGTATAGTTTCTTGAGTTTTGTGAATATTTTGATGTGTTTTGTGTTATTTTGTAGATAAATAAAGTTTCAGGACATTCTGGAGGCAATTGGAGCAAAACAGGAAAAACTGGACAAAAAAGGGCAAAATCAACATTTCAGCGTCGCGATGCTGAAGTAATGCGCGTCGCGACGCCCAGCATGCACCGGACTTGCTAATGTACGCCGTGGTCACCTAGACCAATCATAACTTGCTAACGTGCGCCGCTTGCTAAAATGCGCCGATCATGCTATCTTGCGCCGTGCCACGTGTCGCTATCACAACGGAGATGCTAATATGCCCCGGTGCCACGTGTCGCGATCTAACGCTGCCGACAATCGCCCTCCACATGTCAGCGTGACATAAGCAATGACGTCATGAACAGTGCCACGTCATCGGATAAGGATCTGAGCTCTTAGCCGCCTCGCCACGTGTCAAGCCGTCATTGTGCCACGATTCACTGTAGCTGGCGTCGCAACGCTGGACCCTTATCCGCGCCATTAAATAGAGCTCGAAATTTCAGATTTCATTGTACCATTCTCTCTCCCATTTCTTTGATGTAAATAGAGAGTTCCTCTCTCTCTAAGTTTCGTTTTAATTTTTATTTTTAGTTTTGTAATAATTTTAATTACGTTTTGTAATAATAGTAATTTACTTTCTTACTTTTTATAGTTTTTACTATTCAATCATGAGGAGGTAATTTCCCTATGCTAGGGTGAAAGGTAATTCTTTTACTATTACTATTTAGATAATCTCCCTTAAAAATAATATTTACTATTTAAAATTTGACTAAATCAGGATACCGCCAGATTGATCGGTTGGTAATAAAATTCCTTTTCCGCCTTTATGGCTGGTTATTTTGGTTCCGCCTTTATGGCTGGTTATTTTGGTTCCGCCTTTATGGCTGGTTGGACTTAAATTGACTTAATCAGGTTACCGCCTATATGGCTAGTTGGTAATAATCACAAGTTTATATATTATTACTGGGAGATATCTAAATAAGTAGTAGTAGAAATAATTCCTTTTACCTTAGCATTTTATTTTATTTTACTTTTAAGCTTTTACTTTACTGCAATTACTTTTCAGCACTTTACTTTATGGCTTTTACTTTTAAGTTTTTACTAGCCCTAGCTATGTGTCATAACTAAGTTAGTTATCTAGGGTTGTGATGAAATCCAATATCATCGGTTTATAAGGGTTAGATTATAGTTTGAGTAATATAAAGATTTATTTATTGAGTCTTAATCTAATGCTCTTTAATTAACTGGCCATAATTAAATTGATTAGGTAAACTTAAAATGAACTAGACATAGAGATTTTAAGTTTAAGACCTTAGACTCAATAGCTCACGATCTTCCTTGAGGATAGATAACCCTTTTAATAGATTTCCTTACATGATAGGAATATACCTGTTGGACGGGGGTAGCCTATAATTGGACTTAATCTTAATGAATCTAGGTAATTTGGTTGACATAGACATATGGTTCAATTGGATTATACTAGGTATTTGTAATTGACCATCGGAAGAGACTTTTACATAAATTAGTGTTCCATGTTAATAAATCAATATATTACTCAACTATAAGATAACCACTTCATCTTTAAATAATATTGGAATAAATCACAACCCTAGATAGTTTTTAATATTGATTTTCTTAAAATCTACCTTCGAACAATTTTATTTACTTGTCTTTAAATTAAAATCGTCGCTATTCAAAATCAATTAAACAACCTGTTAGATACTAGTAATCATTTGACCTCATAAAATTAATAACTTAGGTATTAAGTCCTCGTGGGATCGATACTTTTTATACTACTTAAACGATACGTACGCTTGTGTTATACGTGTGTGTTTCCGCCGGTCAAGTTTTTGGCGCCGTTGTCGGGGACTTATTTATCTTTTATTATTAGTTTAGGGGTTAGATACTTTTACTTGTATCTAATTTCTTTTTACTTATTGTTATTGTTTTCTTGTGTTTCAGGTTCTCAGAAACTTCATGAGACGAACTAGAAGCTTTGAACTCCGACCGCTTGACCCAGAAATTGAAAGAACCATCAGACAGTTGAGAAGGGAAATGCGAGAAGCCCAAGAAGCTTTAGTCAACATGGAACCTGAACCTTTTGAGATTGCACCACCAATTCCCATTCGAGACAGAACCATTCCGGTGGTTGACAGACTCATTTCATGTATTGTACTTCCTCCCTTACCAGCAAATGCGGGTGATATCAAAACTTGCATTCGGATGATTCAGCAGTCAGTTCAGTTTGGAGGAAATGCAACTGAAGATCCTAATGCCCACATCAGCAACTTCCTGGAAGTTTGCGGCACTTTCAATTACAATTGAGAAGCTGAAGAAGCAATGAGACTGCGTGTTTTCCCATATTCCTTGAAGGACAGAGCTAAAGCTTGGCTACATTCATTACCAGCAGGTTCTATCACAACATGGAACACTTTAGCCACCAAATTTCTTGCAAAGTACTTTCCACCAGCCAGAACCGGAAAGCTGAGGAATGACATCACATCCTTTGTGCAACAAGACTCAGAAACTCTCTACGAAGCTTGGGAAAGGTACAAAGATTTACTCCGGAAATGTCCACTCCATGAGATTCCAAAATGGCTTCAAGTCCAAAATTCTATAATGGACTTTCTGGAATAATGAGAACCACAATTGATGCTGCTGCTGGAGGAGCTTTAATGGCAAAAGGAGAAGATCAAGCCTGGGAACTAATCGAAGAAATGGCCAACAACAATTCCTTTTGGCCAACAGAAAGAAGTCTGATTCAAAGAATTGCAGGAATTTATGAAGTTGGAGCCAATACAGCAGTCAACACCAAGCTAGATCAAATATGCAAATTCATGGAGACTCTTACCACTGGATCCACAAGTTCACCATATGGAGGAGCACCAGAGTCGAACCAACTTGAAGAAACGGTGAATTATGTCAACAATTTCAACAGGCAGGGGAACAATCCATATTCCAACACCTACAACCCAGGGTGGAGGAATCATCCTAATTTTTCATGGAGCAACAATTCAGGCCAACAGCGGAACTATCCACCACCTGGATTCCAGCAACAGAACAAAGGCCCGGAGCAGGCAAATGAACCAGGAATGGCAGAGATGTTAGCTCAATTAAAAAGATATGAAGCTATGATTCAGAGCCAATCAGCTTCCATCAAAGCACTGGAGAATCAAATCGGACAACTGGCCAATGCTCAGAGTTACAGACCACCAGGAAATCTTCCCAGTAACACAGAACCAAATCCAATGAACCGAGGGAAGGAGCAATGTCAAGCCATTACCTTAAAGAGTGGTACTGAGATCAACAAAGATGTTGGAACCAAGGCAACAATTGAAGATATTCCAAAAGATGCAGTTCCACAGATGGAAGAAAAAGAAGCAAAGGAAAAAGAACAGATCACTCCACCACCACCATTTCCTCAGCGTCTTCAGAAAAACAAACTGGACAAACAGTTTGCTCGTTTCTTGGAGATTTTCAAAAAGCTGCACATCAACATCCCATTTGCAGAAGCCTTGGAACAAATGCCCACTATGCCAAATTCATGAAAGATATTCTTTCATGAAAATGGAGATTGGGAGATTACGAGACAGTAGCATTAACGGAAGAATGCAGCGCCATCATTCAGAGGAAGCTTCCCCCGAAGTTGAAAGATCCTGGCAGTTTCACAGTTCCATGCACAATTGGAGAACATTACATCGGTAAGGCTTTATGTGATTTAGGTGCCAGTGTTAATTTAATGCCTTTTTCTATTTACAGGAAACTGCAAATTGGAGAAGCAATGCCTACCTCGGTATCTTTGCAACTTGCTGATCGAACGCTCGCATTTCCTAGAGGAGTCGTTGAAAATATGCTGGTCAAAGTTGACAAACTCATCCTTCCAGCAGACTTCATCATCATTGACATGGAAGAAGACAAAGAAATACCTATCATTCTTGGGAGACCATTCTTGGCTACAGGTAAAACTGTAATTGATGTGCAAAAAGGAGAACTGACCATGAAAGTGCAGGACCAAGAAGTGACCTTTAATGTTTTCAAAGCTATGAAATTCCCGAGTGATGAAAAGGAAGAAGAAGAATGCTTCAGAGTTGATGTTATTGATAGTATCATTCAGGATTTTGAGCCAAATCCCACGGATACACTTGAAGCTTGCATCACCAATATGACTAACAGTGAGCTAGATGCTGAAATCTTGGAATGTATCAACTACCTTGACAAACCATTCCGATTCAAAGCAACACCATCAGTTGAAAGCTTGGAATTTCCAAAGAAAGATCGAATCAAGCCTTCGATTGAAGAACCACCACAGCTGGAGCTGAAGTCACTTCTGAGCCATCTCAGGTATGCATTTCTTGGAAACTCTTCTGAATTACCTGTTATTATTTCTTCTTCACTAACATTGGAGCATGAAGAAAAGTTGCTGAGAGTGTTACGAGAGCACAAGAAAGCCATTGGCTGGACTATAGCAGACATTCGAGGCATTAGTCCATCATTTTGCATGCACAAGATCCTGATGAATGATGAGTACAAACCCACAGTGGAACATCAACGAAGACTCAATCCAATCATGAAGGAAGTCGTGAAGAAAGAAATCATCAAATGGTTAGATGCTGGCATCATTTACCCCATCTCAGACAGCAGTTGGGTGAGTCCTATGCAGTGTGTACCAAAGAAAAGAGGAATTACTGTGGTCACCAATGAAAAGAACGAGCTGATCCCAACAAGAACGGTGACTGGATGGAGAGTATGCATGGACTACAGGAAACTTAACAAAGCCACGAGAATGACCATTTTCCGCTACCATTTATGACCAGATGTTAGACAGACTGGCGGGACATGAATTCTATTGCTTTCTTGACGGATATTCAGGGTACAATCAAATTGCCATCGCCCTAGAAGATCAGGAGAAAACACACATTTACATGTCCCTGTGGTACTTTTGCTTTCCGCAGGATGCCATTTGGATTATGTAATGCTCCTGCTACATTTCAGCGTTGCATGATGGCCATCTTCTCAGACATGCTGGAGCAGAGTATTGAGGTTTTTATGGATGATTTTTCTGTGTTTGGAGATTCTTTTGACCATTGTTTGCAAAATTTGGAACAGATGTTACAAAGGTGAGAAGATACAAACCTAGTACTCAACTGGGAGAAATGCCACTTCATGGTACAAGAAGGCATTGTTCTTGGACATCGGATCTCACAAAAGGGAATCGAGGTAGACAAAGCAAAGATCGAGACAATTGAGAAACTACCTCCACCAAAATCTGTCAAAGGGATTCAGAGATTTCTTGGACATGCAGGTTTTTACAGGAGATTTATCAAAGACTTTTCCAAAATTGCAAAACCTCTTTGCAATCTTCTGGAAAAGGATGTGCCTTTCAACTTCACCAAAGAATGCCAGGAAGCTTTCGAGATCTTAAAACAGAAGCTGATTTCTGCCCCCATCATTGTAGCACCAGATTGGACCCTTCCATTCGAGGTAATGTGTGATGCTAGTGATTTTGCTGTAGGTGCATTTTGGGACAACGCAAAGCAAAAATTTTCCACACCATTTACTACTCCAGCAGAACTTTAAATGAAGCTCAACTCAACTACACACCACTGAAAGGAGTTGCTAGCAGTTGTGTACGCTTTTGACAAATTCTGCTCCTATCTGTTGGGTCCCAAAGTGGTGGTCTACACAGATCATTCAGCAATCAAATATCTGATCACAAAGAAAGATGCCAAACCCAGATTGATCCGTTGGATACTTCTTCTGCAAGAATTCGACGTGGAGATTCGAGACAGGAAATGGACAGAGAATCAGGTGGCAGATCATCTATCGAGGCTCGAAAATGGAGAAACAGTTGACAAAGAATTATCAATCGAAGAAACTTTTCCAGATGAACAGCTGTTTGCCATGAAACAACAGGAAGTCCCTTGGTATGCTGACTATGTCAACTACATTGTGTCAGGAAAATGGCCGTTGGAATGGACAACTCAGGAACGGAAGAAGTTCTTCAAAGAAGTCAAACACTATGTCTGGGATGAACCGTACCTGTTTAAACGCTGTGATGATCAATTATTGAGACGGTGTGTTCCACAGGAGGAGGTCAACAGTGTTCTGCAACACTGTCATTCATCACCATACGGCGGACACTTCAGCGGAAACAAAACTGCAGCCAAAGTCCTTCAATCAGGTTTGTTCTGGCCGACTCTTTTTAAAGATTCTTATCTTTTTGCTTTTCAATGTGACAGGTGCCAGAGAACGGGAAATATTTCCAGGAGAAACGAAGGACCGTTGCAAAAAATTCTGGAAGTGGAAATATTTGATGTATGGGGTATTGTTTCATGGGACCATTTGTTCCATCATTCAGAATCTGTACATCCTGGTTGCTGTAGACTACGTCTCCAAATGGGTCGAAGCAATTGCATTGCCATCCAATGATTCAAAAGTGGTGATCAAATTCCTGAAAAAGAACATTTTCACTCGGTTTGGAACACCTCGGGCAATAACAACAGTAGGAATTAGTCCTCGTGGGATCGATATTTTTATACTACTTGAACGATACGTGCGCTTGCGTTATACGTGTGTGTTTCCGCCGGTCAAGTTTTTGGCGCCGTTGCCGGGACTTTTACTTGTATCTAATTTCTTTTTACTTATTGTTACTGTTTTCTTGTGTTTCAGGTTCTCAGAAACTTCATGAGACGAACTAGAAGCTTTGAACTCCGACCGCTTGACCCAGAAATTGAAAGAACTATCAGACAGTTGAGAAGGGAAAGGCGAGAAGCCCAAGAAGCTTTAGTCAACATGGAACCTGAACCTTTGGAGGTTGCACCACCAATTCCCATTCGAGACAGAACCATTCCGGTGGTTGACAGACTCATTTCATGTATTATACTTCCTCCATTACCAGCAAATGCGGAGACATCAAAACATGTATTCAGATGATTCAGCAGTCAGTTCAGTTTGGGGGAAATGCAACTGAAGATCCTAATGCCCACATCAGCAACTTCCTGGAAGTTTGCGGCACTTTCAATTACAACCGAGAAGCTGAAGAAGCAATGAGACTGCTTGTTTTCCCATATTCCTTGAAGGACAGAGCTAAAGCTTGGCTACATTCATTACCAGCAGGTTCTATCACAACATGGAACACTTTAGCCACTAAATTTCTTGCAAAGTACTTTCCACCAGCCAGAACCGGAAAGCCGAGGAATGACATCACATCCTTTGTGCAACAAGATTCTGAAACTCTATACGAAGCTTGGGAAATGTAGAAAGATTTACTCCGGAAATGTCCACACCATGAGATTCCAAAATGGCTTCAAGTCCAAACATTTTATAATGGTCTTTCTGGAATAATGAGAACCACAATTGATGCTGCTGCTGGAGGAGCTTTAATGGCAAAAGGAGAAGATCAAGCCTGGGAACTAATCGAAGAAATGGCCAACAACAATTCCTTGTGGCCAACAGAAAGAAGTCTGATTCAAAGAATTGCAGGAATTTATGAATTGGAGCCAATACAGCAGTCACACCAAGCTAGATCAAATATGCAAATTCATGGAGACTCTTACCACTGGATCCACAAGTTCACCATATGGAGGAGCACCAGAGTCAACCAACATGAAGAAATGGTGAATTTTGTCAACAATTTCAACAGGCTGGGGAACAATCCATATTCCAACACCTACAACCCAGGGTGGAGGAATCATCCTAATTTTTCATGGAGCAACAATTCAGGCCAACAGCAGAACTATCCACCACCTGAATTCCAGCAACAGAACAAAGGCCAGGAGTAGGCAAATGAACCAGGAATAATAGAAGTGTTGACCTACTTGAAAAAGATGGAAGCAAAACACGACTCTCAAGCAGCAAGATATGATGCTATGTTTCAAAATCAAGTAGCATTAACTCAAAGCCATTCAGCCTCTATCAAAGCACTAGAAAAAAAAAAACAAATAGCCAATGCTCAGAATTACAGACCGCCAGGTACCCTTCCTAGCAACACAGAGCCAAATCCAAGGAACATGGGGAATGAGCAATGTCATGCCATCATGTTAAAAAGCGGTACTGAAATCAACAAAGATGTTGGAGCCAAAACAGCTGCTGAGGAAGTTCCAAAAGAAACAAAGCAACAGATGGAGGAAAAAGAAGCAAAGGAAAAAGAACAGATCACTCCACCTCCACCTTTTCCTCAACGTCTTCAGAAGAACAAATTGGACAAGCAGTTTTCTCGGTTCCTGGAGATCTTCAAAAAGCTGCATATCAACATTCCATTTGCAGAAGCATTGGAACAAATGCCCACCTATGCCAAATTCATGAAAGATATTCTTTCACGAAAACGGAGATTGGGAGATTACGAGACAGTAGCATTAACAGACGAATGCAGTGCCATCATTCAGAGGAAACTTCCCCCGAAGTTGAAAGATCCTGGCAGTTTCACTGTTCCTTGCGTCATAGGAGAACATAACTTTGGTAAGGCTTTGTGTGATTTAGGTGCGAGTGTTAACTTGATGCCTTTCTCTATTTTCAGGAAATTACAGATTGGAGAAACAATGCCAACTTCAGTCTCACTGCAACTTGCTGATAGAACGCTCATATTTCCAAGAGGCGTAGTTGAGGATGTGCTGGTCAAGGTTGACAATTCATTTTCCCAGCAGATTTTATTGTCCTTGATATGGAGAAGACGCAGACGTGCCAATCATCCTCGGGAGACCATTCTTGGCTACAGGTCGAACCATTATTGATGTACAAAAAGAGAACTAACCATGAGGGTACATGACCAAGAAGTAACATTAATGTTTTCAAGGCCATGAATTTCCCAGATGATGAAAAGAAGGAGGAATGTTTCAAACTGGATGTGATACACAGTACCATTCAGAACTCTGATGAAATGCAAAGTTCTACTGACAAACTTAAAACATGTCAATTGCTTGTGGAGCCTAAAGATAAAGCATCTTTTGCACTAAAAGAGCCAATTCTTGCACTACAAGCAACAGAAGAGAAAAAGTTCCACCAGCTCAACGAATTGGAGGAATTTCACAATGCCAAATTGTACAAAGAAAAGGGCAAGAAAAGACATGATGAAAGGTTAGTGCGCATACAACTGGAACCAGGGCAGAAGGTACTGTTAAACAAATCAAGGGAGAAATTCTTCCCATGGAAGCCAAAATCACGGTGGTCAGGTCCATTTGTGATTACCAAACTTTTACCAAAAAGAGCCGTTGAGATACATGATCCTGACGCTAACAAAACTTTCAAGGTTACAAACAAGCGTGTCAAGCACTATTGGGGAGAGTCATTTGAGCGACAAAAAGAAAGTGTCACACTTTCAGATCCAGCATAAACGTTCGAACAGTCACGTCCAGCTGACGACTTTAAACTTAGCGCTCGCAGGGAGGCAACCCATGCAATTTTTGTATATATTGTAATTTGGTGTGATTTAATTTTGTGTGTTTAGTTTTTGCAGATTAAGTCATTTCAAGATGGAAGAAGGTCTCGCAAATCTTCACAAGCAATTTCCTTCTCTCCCACAAAAATCTCTAATGAAAGTTTACAAAGCTCGCTTGGAATGAATGAGATTACTGACAATCTATGGTGTGCCCAATGACATTCGTTGGGTAATTGAAGCACGAGTCCGATTGGCAGATGAGTCTTCTGATTCTTTTATTTCACATCTGCCTGGTTTTGGAAGAAGCACATATGCAAAGAAACGAAGAGCTAAGCAAATGAGTGTTTGTTACAAATGTGCACGCTGGAATTGCAATACTCGTTGTCGTTCTTTAGGAATGGTGTTTGATAATCGCGAAGACAAAATTAAATTCATTAGGGATGGCTTGAGTAAGGAGTCTTTAGATGATATATCTTTGACTCTTGAGACGCATCCCAGTGGATATGTTCACATAGCCTTTCGCAAATTACATACACAATTTCAAAAAGAAAGACAACAGTTAAGTCTTGGGAATCTGACTAAAAAAGACTCTGTTTGCCAATTTATAAGAAAATTGGATGGGAAGCTTGTCCCTGACGCATAGACGTTAATCAAGCTGTAAATTCTTGTACATATTATATCTCTTTGTCTTTTCTAATAATTGTGATTTGTTTTGTTATTTTCTTTTCTTTCCTCCGACAGGATCCAGATCTTGTTGACCACAACGATCTATTTTAACTATTTTGCTACTAATCGTCCTTCGGAAGATACTTGTACTATTTTTACTCACCCTTTTCAGGTATTATAAATTCAACTCATCATTGCACTTTTGAAGATATCCAGAATAAAAATGGAAGCCACTTCAAGAAGACGAGTTGAAAATATTTGTGTGTTTTGCGGTAGTACTGTTGGTACTAAACCACAATACATAGAAGCAGCACAGGAATTGGGTCGAGTCTTAGCCGCAAGGAATATGCACTTAATATATGGCCGAGGTAATCTCGGACTTATGGGGATCATTTCAAAGGCCGCACAGAAGGAGGTAGTCACGTTTTGGGAATCATCCCAAAACCCTTGGCAGAGGCAAATCTTATTGAACCATCAAACGGAGAGGAACTGATCGTGCCAGGTATGTCTGAACGACTAGTGGAAATGATTAACCGTGCTGATGCTTTTATTGCTTTGCCAGGTGGCTTGGGCACATTGGAGGAAATTTTTATTGTACTATCTTGGGCGAACCTGAACATACACCAGAAACCAATTGGGCTGTACAACGTTGATGGGTTTTACGATTTTCTTTGTGTGTTTCTTGATGATGCTCGGAGAAATGGGTTCATATCAAAACCTTTAAAAGAACTCCTATTTACTGCCAGAACTGCTCCAGATCTAATTGACCAACTCATAGCCTATGAAAAAAGTTGACCCTATCATTTCAAAGATAAATTGGTCCAAGGACGATCGTGGTAAGAGGTGTCGAATTAATCTGGATCTTAACCTTTAATTTCCTGTAAAATTTCAGCGAACAAGTATTATCTTCTAAACTCTTCTTCTACTGTTTAAGACATTGGGGACAATGTCTCATTTAGGTTTGGGGGAGGGAATTAGTTGATTAATATCTTGTTTTTTTTTTAGTTGTATGTTGTTTTTATTTTTAGTCCAAATTTTTTTTCGAAAAATACAAAAAAAACTGGAAAATTTTCAAAAATTACAAAAATATTTTGTGTTTTTGTGTTTTTTATTTTGACTAAAAGAGTGAAATTGGTAAAAGATAGCCGAGTAAGGAATTTCTACCCTGAGACGTATCTCAAACCTATTTTGAAACGAGTTAATTTTTGTTTATTTCCTTTTAAATTATTTAATTTGTAAATTCTCCATAATACTGACTAAAATGGATCTTCATATGCTCAGTTGGCAGGTTTTATCAACATGCATGGAAACATACGGACATGAGCTGTAATTGAAAAGTTTGTAATTTCCGTGCTCTAGTTTAATTGGAGAAAGTATCTCAAAAAGCAATGGAGTAAAAAAAAAAATCCAAGATCCGAGTTATTAAGTTTGTAAGGGTGTTTTAACACCTAGTGCCCTAAAACCAACTGGTTTGGGAGCCACCGACCCAACACTCGCTACATAGATGAAAGATATTGTATATAAATAAAAAATAGAGAAAAATCAAAGAAAAAATAAAAAAAAAATGAGAAAAATTATTCCATTGCTACAAAAAGGTGTGAAATCTGATAGAACTTTAGGACAAAAATATTACTCTCTTATCAATTGCACTTATGACTGTTGTGGGCAAAAATGAGTTGTTTATATTATGTTGGATGTGTTTATGAAGAATGGTAAAAATAATCGGAGAATTTACTTATTCAGTAATTTAGAAAGAAACAAAACACTAGTAACTTGGAGTAGAAGTTTCACCTGATTAGTTACTAACTTCTTTATTCTCTTTTCGCTTGTCTTTTTGCTTTTGTGTGCATTAGTTTTAATACCTTTTTACTTTTGTAAAATGTTTGTGGGTATCATTGCTGTAAACCCTCACGAGACTACAACTCGTCCACTAGGGACACCTAGGGGTTAAAAGGCTTGTTGCATATGCTAAACGCAACCGTGATTCCTACGAAAGTGGCTTAGTTAAATTTTATTTTAAATATGTTTATGTTATTTTATTCTATGTTTTGCTCGAGGACTAGCAAAATGTTAGGTTTGGGGGTGTGATGAGTGGTATTTCTATCACTATTTCCCACTCATTTAACCTAATATTTTGTATAGTTTCTTGAGTCTTGTGAATATTTTGATGTGTTTTGTGTTATTTTGTAGATAAATAAAGTTTCAGGACATTCTGGAGGTGATTTGGGGCAAAACAGTGAAAAATGGACAAAAAGGGCATTTTTGGTAATTTCCCGCGTCGCGACGCCCAGACCTTCAGCGTCGCGACGCCCAGCATACGCCGAATCTGCTAACATGCGCCGGGTCAACGGTCAGAATTTGAGAAGTTTGACTTTGCTAACGTGCGCCGTGCCACGTGTCACCATCACAGCCGATCTGCTAACATGCGCCGTGCCACGTGTCATCATCCTACGGTGCCAACAGTCGCCATCGCCACGTGTCATCCAACGTGTCGCCACGTCATCCGATCAACAAGTCAACTATGCCACGCGTCATGACACGTCATCATCCACGTCAGCAGGTCAACCGAGTCAACATGCCACGTCATCATCAGCCAATCACAGAGTGACACGTGTCACAATCCTACGGTGCCGACAATTGATCTCAGCCGCCTTGCCACGTCAGCGCCACATCATCGCAATAATTGAGCTCTTAGCCGCCTCGCCACGTGTCGCCTTATCCTCTTATCCGAATCGCCATGTGTCAAGCCCTCAGCGTGCCACGACTCATTGTTCCAGCGTCGCGACGCCAGAAGCTTATCTGCGCCTATAAATTCAGCTTCGAATTTCAGAATTCAACACACCTTCCTCTCTATTAAATTCTTTCTAAAGAGAGAGTTTCTCTCTCTAGAGTCTTTAGTTTTTTTTAGTTTTTTATTTTTAGTTTTTATTTTTGTAAATAATTTTAATTACGTTTTGTAATAATAGTAATTTAATTTTTAATTTTTACTTTTTACAGTTTTTACTATTCACCATGATAAGGTAACTTCCTCACCTAGGGTGAAAGGTAATTCTTTTACTGTTACTATTTAGATTAATCTCCCTAAAAAATAATATATTTACTATTTAAAATACTGACTTAAAAAGGATACCGCTATATTGGTCGGTTGGTAAATTAATTTTAATCTGGTTTAAACCTGACTAATCAAGGATACCGCCAGATTGGTCGGTTGGTAATTTAATTTTGGTTCCGCCTTTATGGCTGGTTGGACTTAATTTGACTTAATCAGGATACCGCCAGACTGGTCGGTTGGTAATATTATCACAAGTTTATATATTATTTTATGGGAGATATCTAAATTAGTAGTAGTAAAAGTAATTCCTTTTACCTTATCATTTTATTTTATTTTACTTTTCAGCTTTTACTTTATGTCTTTTACTTTTCAGTATTTTTACTTTATGTCTTTTACTTTTAAGTTCTTACTAGCCCTAGTTATGTGTTAGTTATCTGAGGTTGTGATGAATTCTAATATCACCGGTTTATAAGGGGTTATTTTATAGTTTGGGTAATTTAAAGGTTTACTTATTAAGTCTTAAGCTTAATGCTTCTTGTTGTCTGATCACCAATAAGATTGATGTGGTAAATCTAAAATGAACTAGACATAGGGATTTTAGGTTTCAGCCTTAGACTTAATAGCCCACGATCTTCCTTGAGGATAGATAACCCTTTAATAGATTTCCTTACAGGATAGAATATACCTGTCGGGCGGGGGTAGCCATAATTGGAACTTAAACTTAATGAATCCAGATAATTTGGTTGACATAGACATATGGTTCAATTGGGTTAAACTGGGTATTTGCGTCTGACCATCGACAGAGGCTTTTGCATAATTTAGTGTTCCAGGTTAATAAACTGATTTATTACACAAACATGAAATAACCACTTCATCTTTTAAATGATATTAGAATGATTCACAACTCTAGATCTTTGTGTCTTTTGTTATTTTCCTTAGTATTTTCTTTTGTCTTTTTATTTATTTATTTATTTTGTAAAACCACTTTCAACCAATCAAACAATCATTCTCTTCACCCTCAATTAGATATTTGTAAATAAAAAGATTCAATAATTAATAACAACAGTAGGAATTAAGTCCTCGTGGGATCGATATTTTTATACTACTTGAACGATACGTGCGCTTGCGTTATACGTGTGTGTTTACGCCGGTCAGATACTTGTGCTATTTTTACTCACCCTTTTCAGGTATTATAAATTCAACTCATCATTGCACTTTTGAAGATATCCAGAATAAAAAATGGAAGCCACTTCAAGAAGACGAGTTGAAAACATTTGTGTGTTTTGCGGTAGTACTGTTGGTACTAAACCACAATACATAGAAGCAGCACATGAATTGGGTCGAGTCTTAGCCGCAAGGAATATGCACTTAATATATGGCCGAGGTAATCTCGGACTTATGGGGATCGTTTCAAAGGCCGCACAGGAAGGAGGTAGTCACGTTTTGGGAATCATCCCAAAACCCTTGGCAGAGGCAAATCTTATTGAACCATCAAATGGAGAGGAACTGATCGTGCCAGGTATGTCTGAACGACTAGTGGAAATGATTAACCGTGCTGATGCTTTTATTGCTTTGCCAGGTGGCTTGGGCACATTGGAGGAAATTTTTTTTGTACTATCTTGGGCGAACCTGAACATACACCAGAAACCAATTGGGCTGTACAACGTTGATGGGTTTTACGATTTTCTTTGTGTGTTTCTTGATGATGCTCGGAGAAATGGGTTCATATCAAAACCTTTAAAAGAACTCCTATTTACTGCCAGAACTGCTCCAGATCTAATTGACCAACTCATAGCCTATGAACCAAAAGTTGACCCTATCATTTCAAAGATAAATTGGTCTGAGGACGATCGTGGTAAGAGGCGTCGAATTAATCTGGATCTTAACCTTTAATTTTCTGTAAAATTTCAGCGAACCAGGTATTATCTTCTAAACTCTTCTTCTACTGTTTAAGACATTGGGGAAAATGTCTCATTTAGGTTTGGGGGAGGGAATTAGTTGATTAATATCTTGTTTTTTTTAGTTGTATGTTGTTTTTATTTTTAGTCCAAAATTTTTCGAAAAATACAAAAAAATTGAAAAATTTTCAAAAATTACAAAAATATTTTACGTTTTTGTATTTTGACTAAAAAGGTGAAATTGGTGAGAGATAGCTGTGTAAGGAATTTCCACTCCTGAGACGTATTTCAAACCTATTTCAAAACAAGTTAATTTTTGTTTATTTCCTTTTAAATTATTTAATTTGTGAATTCTCCATAAAATTGACTAAAATGGATATTCATATGCTCAGTTGGCAGGTATTATCAACATACATAGTAACATACAGACATGAGCTAAAATTGAAAAGTTTGTAATATTCAGTGCTCTAGTTTAATTGGAGGAAGCATCTCAAAAGGTGATGGAGTAAAAAAAAAAAAATTTCTGATGTACAAAAATAAAGTATCTAAGATCCGAGTTATTAAGTCTGTAAGGGTGTTTTAACACCTAGTGCCCTAAAACCAATTGGTTTGGGAGTCACTGGCCCAAAACTCGCTACATGGATCGAAGATGCTACAAAAATATATTTATATCTGAAGTCTGGGTAATTAAGTCCGTAGAGGTGTCTTAACACCTGGTGCCCTAAAGCCAACTGGTTTGGGAGCCACCGACCCAAAGCTCGCTACATAGACGGAAGGTATTGTATATAAATAAAAAGTCAAAATTCAGAAAAAGCAAAGATTTATCAGAAAATTACTCCATGGCTACAAAAAGATGTGTAATCTGATAAAACTTTAGGACAAAAATATTACTCTCTTATCAACTGCACTTATGACTGTTGTGGGCAAAAATGAGTTAATTAATATTTTGTTGGCTGTGTATATGGAGAATGGTAAAAATAATCGGAGAATTTACTTATTCAGTAATATAGAAAGAAACAAAACAACTAGTAACTTGGAGTAGAAGTTTCACATGATTAGTCACTAACTTCTTTATTCTCTTTTCGCTTGTCTTTTTGCTTTTGTGTGCATTAGTTTTACTACCTTTTTACTTTTGTAAAATGTTTGTGGGTATCATTGATGTAAACCCTCACGAGACTACAACTCGTCCACTAGGGACACCTAGGGGTTTAAAGGCTTGTTGCATATGCTAAATGCAACCGTGATCCCTACGAAAGTGGCTTAGTTAATTTTATTTTTATATTTTATTTTATGTTTTGCTCGATGACTAGCAAAATGTTAGGTTTGGGGGTGTGATGAGTGGTGAATCTATCACTATTTCCCAATCATTTAACCTAATATTTTGTATAGTTTCTTGAGTTTTGTGAATATTTTGATGTGTTTTGTGTTATTTTGTAGATAAATAAAGTTTCAGGACATTCTGGAGGCAATTGGAGCAAAACAGGAAAAACTGGACAAAAAATGGCAAAATCGTCATTTCAGCGTCGCGACGCCCAGCATGCGCTGGACTTGCTAATGTACGCCGTGGTCACGTGGACCAATCAGAAAACTTGCTAACGTGCGCCGCTTCCTAAAATGCGCCGATCATGCTATATTGAGCCGTGCCACGTGTCGCTATCACAACAGAGATGCTAATGTGCGCCGGTGCCACGTGTCGCGATCTAACACTGCCGACAATCGCCTTCCACACGTCAGCGTGACGTAAGCAATGATGTCATGAACAGTGCCACTTCATCGGATAAGGATATGAGCTCTTAGCCGCCTCGCCACGTGTCAAGCCGTCATTGTGCCACGATTCACTGTAGCTGGCGTCGCGACTCTGAACTGTAGCTGGCGTCGCGACGCTGGACCCTTATCCGCGCCTATAAATAGAGCTCGAAATTTCAGATTTCATTGTACCATTCTCTCCCATTTCTTTGATGTAAATAGAGAGTTCCTCTCTCTCTAAGTTTCGTTTTAATTTTTAGTTTTTAGTTTTGTAATAATTTTAATTACATTTTGTAATAATAGTAATTTACTTTCTTACTTTTTACAGTTTTTACTATTCAATCATGAGGAGGTAATTTCCCTATGCTAGGGTGAAAGGTAATTCTTTTACTATTACAATTTAGATTAATCTCCCTTAAAAATAATATATTTACTATTTAAAATTTGACTTAATCAGGATACCGCCAGATTGGTCGGTTGGTAATAAAATTCCTTTTCCGCCTTTATGGCTGGTTATTTTGGTTCCGCCTTTATGGCTGGTTATTTTGGTTCCGCCTTTATGGCTGGTTGGACTTAAATTGACTTAATCAGGTTACCGCCTATATGGCTGGTTGGTAATAATCACAAGTATATATTATTTTACTGGGAGATATCTAAATAAGTAGTAGTAGAAATAATTCCTTTTACCTTAGCATTTTATTTTATTTTACTTTTAAGCTTTTACTTTATTGCAATCACTTTTCAGCACTGTTACTTTATGGCTTTTACTTTTAAGTTTTTACTAGCCCTAGCTATGTGTCATAACTAAGTTAGTTATCTAGGGTTGTGATGAAATCCAATATCATCGGTTTATAAGTGTTAGATTATAGTTTGAGTAATATAAAGATTTATCTATTGAGTCTTAATCTTAATGCTCTTTAATTAACTGGCCATTAATTAAATTGATTAGGTAAACTTAAAATGAACTAGACATAGGGATTTTAAGTTTAAGACCTTAGACTCAATAGCCCACGATCTTCCTTGAGGATAGATAACCCTTTTAATAGATTTCCTTACAGGATAAGAATATACCTGTTGGGCGGGGGTAGCTATAATTGGGACTTAATCTTAATGAATCTAGGTAATTTGGTTGACATAGACATATGGTTCAATTGGATTATACTAGGTATTTGTAATTGACCATCGGAAGAGGCTTTTACATAAATTAGTGTTCCAGGTTAATAAATCAATATATTACCCAACTATAAGATAACCACTTCATCTTTAAATAATATTGGAATAAATCACAACCCTAGATAGTTTTTAATATTGAATTTTCTTAAAATCTACCTTCGAACAATTTTATTTACTTGTCTTTAAATTTAAAAGCGTCGCTATTTCAAATCAATTAAACAACCTATTAGATACTAGTAATCATTTGACCTCATAAAATTAATAACTTAGGTATTAAGTCCTCGTGGGATCGATACTTTTTATACTACTTGAACGATACGTACGCTTGCGTTATACGTGTGTGTTTACGCCGGTCAGTGAACGGAAGAGCTTCTGTGTTAACTCATATCTCTTCGACCTTCGGTTAGATCGGTGAAGATCGTGCAACCTCGCCAACATGTTATAGGGATCCAAGTTTCTGCTTTGTCGACGAAAATGCTGAGTCATGGAAGCAAGCATAATAGACTGAGCAATATCATTATCATCGTTGTGAGTCTTCCAAAGCTCCAGCTCATGTAACTGATCAGGTTTGGGCTTAGGCCCAAGAGGTCTCTGTATGGTATATAACAGCCTCTCGGCTCCGAGGACTATCCTCAAATTCATT
Organism: Zanthoxylum bungeanum; assembly: GCA_019454045.1. Classification (NCBI taxonomy): domain Eukaryota; kingdom Viridiplantae; phylum Streptophyta; class Magnoliopsida; order Sapindales; family Rutaceae; genus Zanthoxylum; species Zanthoxylum bungeanum. Next base: position 97,806 of record SKCR01032229.1, on the reverse strand, counting down.
TCCCAATCGGCAAAGTCTGTGCCCTTGAAGACATTTTCGCCCATGATAATGTCTCGGACATTTCCCTTTCCAGTCATCTTGATTACGATAGTCTAACTATCTAATCAACGATATATGGGTACAGTCTAACTGTTACAAGAAAAATAACATTGTATTAGTCCAACTAATAATATAATTTTGACGAAATAATTTAAAAGCGCGTAAAGCTAAGTATCTGAATGAAATTGCAAATTCAATACTAGCCTCCCACTATTTTTCGGTGAGCCTCTAACCCTATGTCGAGTACTCGGGAAACCCAGTTTCCTAGTGGGCTAGGATCCCGTTAAATAACACACAACCTTGACTTTGGCCAACAAGCTGTATGATATTTAACTAGGTAGATCTCGGAGATCAATTGGATCTAATCCAATTCCTAGATCCGGTTAGGTGGACATCCAAGTCCGAAACATATATACAATATATATGCCAATATATCCAATATATTTTCCTAACCTTTTTCCTCTGAATCAACTAAGCCTTGGTTTTGGCACAACAAGCTTAATGATTCCAGTTAAGCGGGACCCATTGACATGGAAAGCTTCGTAATCAATGTCGATAGACAAGAAGTGATCTTGACTTTGGGCAACAAATCACGACTTGGACAAGACACCGATATGGAACAAAACTCTTATGATTCAAACACATCCGCAATTGACAAAGGTCTTGACTTTGGCCAACAAACCAATGCCAACTTTGGATCTTGAGTAAGAATCACTCAACGGAAGGAAAAACGCTTAATATGTTTGAGGGTTTTTCGCGTAAATTGGCAACCAATTTATTATCTTTGTTAAGGTCTCATCATACACCCTTAAGCATGCTTCTAAAACATCATAAGGCGTGAAAAGTAAATTAATAACGATATGCGGATGGATATTTAAACAGATTGTTCCTAGAACAAATCGCTCCATTTCCTCTCCCCGGCTAGCACTATTCTACTTCTACCCAATTACATAATACAATAATAGAAACCTCATTAACATTGAGGGGAATTAGGTGAGAAGAGAATACAAAGAGATAATGAGAGATAAGGCTGGACACGCAGGTCCAATTTATAGCATGCATTACAACCAATCTAATCCAATTAATTAGTCTTTAATTATGTGACAATCCAATGTTCAAACAACGATTTGATTTTGCGCGAGTCCAACTCGTTTGAGAATAAGTACTCAAAGTACGAATTCTTGAATTATATCGAACTACTCGTTAAATCTAATTTAAGTCGTATTCAATACTAATTCTATTATTTAATTCCAAATTAAATATTTACACTTTTTAATGCGCTTTAACGACTTAGATTCCAAATCTAATCCTATCGGGTTTCAAAGCCCAACTAACATCCAATGTTCGTTTAATTAAAGTCTGATGGGCTTTAAATTGATTTCAAAAGGCATGGGCTTTGGTCAATGTGGGTCAAACCCAATGACCAAGCCCAAGTAAGGAATCACCCTCATTTGCCATAAAACCAATATCAAGCCCATAAGGCCCAATTAAACTTTAAAGCCCATTAACCAAATTTTAAAAATTCCAAATTTTATAACTTAGTTAATTAAAGTGTAATACATCAATTAATTAACTAAATCAATATTTCCAAAATACAATTTACCAATTAATTATGTATCTAATTGTTTAATTATTGTCCAACAATTTTTGAATCAAAAATCAAGTCCATACATGCCATATTGCTCTCGGCCAAGGTAAGATAATAAGTCCGATTTTGTTTTTCAATCCGATCGAATTAAAAATCGACTTTTCATTCGTTTTAACTCATCCAATGATCATCAAAACAAAATTTTCCAAAAGCCTAGGGTACTTAAAACATTCGGCCAAGCCATAAGGTGGGGCAAATTTTGATCCAATCACAATTTGTTGAAATTGATCCAATCACATCTCATTTCATCAACATACAAGCATACTCAACCATTCAATTTAATCAAATCATGCTCTCATGGATTTTCCCCAAATTTTACCATAATACATTTCATGCTCATTATAGGCTCAATGATACCATTGTTGGTTTCTATGATTAGTCCCAAGATCATAATGAACAAAGAAATGCGAATGAATAACGAAGAAGAGTGGCGAAAACACACTTACATCAATCGGTTTGGATGTGATGCTCAACAAAACTTTTCTTCCTTCCTTTGAGGTGTATACGGCCAAGCCACTGTTTTATTGAAGATGATGTATAAGATTTGCTCCAAGATGCTCCAAGAATTCGACCAAGAGAAAGAACAATGCTCCTAGCTTTGTTTTGAATTTCCAAGCTCTTGAATAGGTTTCCCTATCACCTCTTGATGATCCTTGAAGAGTGCTAGCTCTATGAAATATTTTGCAACAAAATCCTTCAAGTTTTTCCCTTCCAAATTCGGTGAAGATGAAAGAAAAACAGAGAGGAAAAAGCTCACTGGTTCCGGCTATTTTGGGAGAGAGAAGAAGTTATGTTTTCTTATTCAATTTTGGCTTCAAAAACCGTATATGAGAATAGGAAAAACAATTACCAAATTTTGGTAAATGGTTTACAAAAAGTCAAAGCCATTTTGGCTCCAATTTTGCATTAATTGCCCACACCAAACTCCATCACAAATAGTGACAACATGTCACTCACAAAAAGACTTTGACATCTATCACAATGAATGACAAATGATGTGACTCGCGATGTGACTTATGGGCCCCGCTTGAATTCGAAATGCGAGTGGGCCCGCAAACACTTCCGGGCTCGGTTCGCTAATTCCGAATTAACGAACTTCCGACGCGACGTAATTAAATAATTATGCCTAGTGAAATTACTATTCACGTCGCTAACAAATTAATTCTAAATTAACTCGTTTGCCCGAATTAAAATCTAATTTTAATTCCGCGTCGAAATCTAATTCCGAATAATATATCGAATATATTATTTTGTCGATTAATTCCAAATTAATCTTTCTCTCTCTTCAAATAGTACTTTATCCAAGATAAAGTTTCTCCGCAATTAATCCATGGATATGTTTGCAGTAAATACGGTCCTCGAACTATCCGAACACGTACGTACCTCATACTACGTTTTTACCGATTTACGAGATAAGGTTGGCTTTTAGCAAAGCGCCATGCCTACCCAATTTTCCAGAAATATTCTTAATGGAATATACGATCTTTATCGAGCATAGTATACAGTAGTATTGTATATTGCGATCCAGTATCAGATGTCACGTGCAAGGCCTGGGGCTGGAATAGTGTCTGCCCCGTACGAAGCACATATCGGATATCAAGCAACTAGTCTCTTTGAATCGGATAATCATGACCTTGTCATATTATCCCGATGGTTGCAACACAATAGAGAACCAGTTCTGAATCCATGCGTGATCATCATCTCCATTGTCTGAAGTGATATTTCCGTCTTGACATCACATCCAATACACTACGATTCTCAATAAACCCAGAAGAGGCGTACACAGAACCTGTTAAAGTCCTGGACGACAAAAACCAAAGTTTACCGATTGTCGCAAGTACTAGCGATGCAAGTCTCAGGTTAAGACCAAATACACCTACCCTGAAGCGGACTCCCATAGACACATATACATACTACCAATGGGATTCCGCGGAGTCTATCCAGAGCGAAGCTGTTTTCTGTACCATCGGTAAAACACAACCTCTTATCGCACTTGTATAAGTATCCAACACTTAAATATATGAGAACTATATTGTTATGCCCTCACAACGCGCACAAGTGCAATACTAGTCTATTCCGCATTATCGATGTCCAATCTCGATAATACTACGACTAGGGATATTTAATGATTAAACCTTTATGGATTGATACTGTCTCATATCATCTCAATCCGGAACTAATCATATGGACTTTTACCATTTATATATAAAAGTAAATAAATTACAAAACGGTAAAAGGCAATTTCATTACAACATAGTTAATTTTGTACAAAAACACAATGTCTTTTACAAACAGTGACGCTATGGGTCATAACTGTCCAACACCTCTTAGGAAAACCGCATGGAGAGCAACAATTACATTGTTCTATTGTGAGTTGTATAAGTACTATACTTTGGTTTCCCTAGGATAACCTACAAATTAGGCACTTATCCGATTTGGGTTCTAGTTTGGTATCATCCAAACGTATGCCTAGCATTCCCAAATCTTCAAGAATGAGAAAACCTTGTTTCTTTCCTGTTCATATCTAATATGAAGTCTGTCTAACAGATTTTCATGGAACCTTATTCAAAATAAGTATTGCATTGTTTAATGCGTATCCCTAGAAGGAAAATGGTAGCTCAGAGCGACTCATCATTAACCTTATCATGTCCAACAAAATTCGGTTTCTCCGTTTGGACACACCGCTCAATTGAGGTGTTCCGGGAGGAGTCCACTGTGAAAGAATACTATACTCTTTCAGGTAATCGAGAAACTAGTTGCTTAAGTATTTTCCACCACGGTCTAACCTTGACGGTTTAATACTTTAGCCGGTCTATCTGTCTACTTCGTGTCGAAACTCTTTGAATTTATCAAAAGTTTCTGATTTATGTTTCACAAGAAACACATAACCATAACGCAATGCCACATCCGTAAAGGTTACGAAATATTCATATCCACCTCTAGCCTAGCTAGACATGGGCCCATTTACGTCACTATGAACGAGGGCTAACAGATCGGTGACATTTACACTTTTACCAAGTAAAAGGTATTTTAGGCACTTTGCCCAATAAACTAGATTCGTAGACATCATTTGAATTAGAATCAAATTCGTCCTAGTACACACTCTTCAAAAGTGTGGATATACGAGTCTTGTTTAATGTGTCACATACAACAATGCCACTTGTAAGTCTCAACAGATTTATTCAATCTGAGCTATTTTTTTGTCATGTTATATGTTTGAGATTCATTTTTATTCAAAATATAAATATTGTTATTCACATCTAATGTGCTTATCTCAATATCATCTTTATAAAATAAAACACTTAGTGTTCTAGAATATAAAGGTATACCCGCAACGGGTTAAACTTAGATATAGAGATAATGTTTCTAGTCAAACTAGGTACATAATAACAATTTCTTAATTTAAGTACATACCCAAAGGGTAGTTCCAAAACTTAGGATTCTACGGTTAGAACAGCGACTCTCGTCCCGTTTTCGACTTGTAGGTAGATCTCAACTGAAGTCAGTCTCCTACTTATCAGCAGATCTGTACATCAGTACATATTTATGTACCACATCTAGTATCAAAAATCCAATTTTGAAACTAATAGTGAACATGTTTATGACAAATATACTTGAAGCCGGAGCCTTGCCCCGCCTTCACTTCCTTCATGTCTGCCTTGTCCATACGGTAGTCACACATCCAGTGACCTCGTTTGCCATAGTTTAGGCAGACATCTTGGGATATGTCATTTGTCTTCCTAGAAGACTGTGACGATTTTGCCTTTGCCCATTTTAGAAGCTCTGGCTCCGCTTCCTAAAGCATAGCCATCAACTCTCCAAGAGTTTTCTCTTGGTTCATAATGAACCTGCCCCAGCTTTCGGGTATAGACTATAAGATCAAATCTTTGGTAGTCTCGGCCACGTAGATGATCGATGTCAGCAATCATCGGCGACACCTGGTGCTCGACAGATGTACCCTCTGACATACGCGAGTGAAAGAGCTTCTTTTGCAATTTGTACTTCTAAGATCTAAAATAGATCTATGAAGATCCTTTAATTTCAACATCATGGTATAAGGATCTAATCCTTAGTTTTGACGATAAAATTAAAGTGTCATTGCATCAAGCATAACAGATTGAGCACTAAAGTTATCATCACCATGAGTCTTCCAAAGCTCATGCTCTATTATTTTCTCAACTCCGGGCTCAGGCCTGAGATGTCACTCTATCAAATAGAATAACTTCTCAGTTCCCAGGACTATCCTGAGGTTCTATTCCCATTCTGAAAATTAAATCCATTTAAAGACATTTTCACCCAGGATTATGTTTTAAACGCTAATCTTTCAGTTATCTTGATTCCAATAGTCTAACTATCCAATCAACGATTTCGGGTACAATCAAATATAATGATTAATATAGTCTAACTATATAATCAACTACAATTGATTCGTTTAAATTCAAATGTATTGATTACTATAATCCAATTATATAATCAACTACAATTGACATAGTTTGAATACAGTCCAATTGTTTAATTTAAAACAACAATAAAATATTAGTCCAACTAATATATATTTAAATAATGACGAAAAATGAAATGAGCGCGTTTTGGCAAGTATCTAAACGAAATTGCAAATTTAATACTTGCCTCCCACTATTTTTCGGCGAGCCTCTAACCCTCTGTGGAGTACTTGGGAAACCTAGTTTCCTAGTGGGCTAGGATCCCGTTAAATAACACACAACCTTAACTTTGGCCAACAAGTTGTATGAAACTTAACTAGGTAGATCTATAAGATCAATTGGATCTCATCCAATTCCTAGATCCAGTAGGTGGACTTCCAAGTCCGAAACATATATATAATATATATGCCAATATATCCAATATATTTTCCTAACCTTTTCCTCTGAATCAACTAAGCCTTGGCTTTGGCACAATAAGCTTAATGATTCCAGTTAAGCAGGACCCATTGACTTTGGAAAGCTTCGTAATCGATGTCGATGGACAAGAAGTGATATTGACTTTGGCCAACAAATCACAACTTGGAAAAGACATGCGATATGGAACAAAGCCTTCATGATTCAAACACATCCGCGATGGACAAATGTATTGACTTTGGCCAACAAACCAGTGCCAATCTTGGATCTTGAGAGAGAATCACTCAATGGAAGGAAAACGCTTAATATTTGTTTAGGGTTTTTCGCGTAATTGGCAAACAATTAATTATCTTTGATTAGGTCTCATCATACACCCTTAAACATGCATTCTAAAAGCATAATAAGGCGCGATAAATAAATTAATAATGATATGCGGATGGATATCTCACAAATTGTTCCTAGAACAAATCACTCAATTTCCTCTCCCCGGCTAGCACTATTCTTACTTCTACCTAATTACATAACACTTCTAAAGAAACCTCATTTACATTGAGGGGAATAGGTGAGAAGAGAATTACAAAGAATCGAGAGATAAAGGCTGGACACGCAGGTCCAATTTAATAAATTCTAAATTTATTACAACAATTTCCAAAATTGCCCTCACCCATCTAATATCCATCTGATATACATTATTCATACATCACATCCATGTATTCACACAAAGCATGTTATCAATCAATCTAATCCAATTAATTAATCTTTGATTAATGACCATCTAATGTTCAAACAACGATTTGATTTGCGCGAGTCCAACTCGTTTAAGAATGAGTACTCAAAGTACGTATTCTTGAATTATATCGAACTACGATATTAAATCCAATTAATTTGTATTCAATACTAATTCCTTATTTAATTCCAAATTAAATAATTACACTTTTAATGTGTCTTTGCGACTTAGATTATAAATCTAATCTTAATGGGTCTCAAAGCCCAATTAACATCCAATGTCAATTTAATTAAAGTCCAATGGGCTTTTAATTAATTCATAAGGCATGGACTTTGGCAACCAAAGCCCAATAAGGAATCACCCTTTGCCACAAAATTAATTTTGGCCCATTAGGCCCAATTAATTTTAAAGGCCCAATTATTATATTTGGACTTTATGGAAATGGTTTTAGGCCCAATTGGATCCATCCAATTATCCTAAACCATACTTGGCCCACCAAGCCCATTAAGCCCACATACAACATTTTTGGCCCAATTCCAAATTAAGCCCAATTAATTAAATTCTAATATTCCAAATTTCACAATTTAATTAATTAAAGTGTAATAACCATAATTAATTAGTTAAATTAATATTTCCAAAACACAAATTACACTAATTAATCATGCTTTAACTAATCAACTTATGTCCAACCAAATTGAAGCAAAATCAATCCAACATGCTCATTAAGCTCTCGGCAATCAAAGGATTTTTATATCCGATTTTGATTTCAATCCAATTAAATCACAAATCATATATCCATACATTCTAAACACATCCAATGGCTTAAAATCAAAAATCACCAAGAGGTTAGGGCTCCTTACATATTCGGCCAAGCCTAATGAATTGGGGAAAATTAATCCAATTAATTTTTCATCAAATTGATCATGTATAACTCTAAGTTAACATTATCTAAGCATACTCAAACAAATAATTTGATCAATCATGCTCAAATTAAAAATACCCAAATTCAAGATTAAGAACCCTAAAAAATTTCATGGTTAATTTAGGCTCATGATACCATTGTTGGGTTTCTAAGGTCAAACCAAGATCATATTAAGCATAAAATCATGTGAATACTCAAAGTAAAGTTGTGGAAAAATACTCACTTTGATCGGCTAGGATGTAGAGAATAAAAAAATCCAACCTTTGTACAGTTGCTCCAAGCTCCTCTCTTTGATGTATGTTGAGCTTCCAAGCTTGATTTTTGAATTCCAAACTCATGGGAAAGATTTCCCTATCACCTTTGAATGATCTCTTTATGTGCTAGCAATGGAAGAATTTTTCAACAAAAATCTTCCAATTCTTCCTTGTGGTTCTCGGCCAAGCCAAGAAAATGAGAAGAAAATGAAGGCCATTCGACCAAGAGAGAGTTGGATAGGGAGAGTTCTTTTTGTTTTTCAATTTTGTGTGTGTTATCATTTTCCAAAAATCAACAAAGTGTGTTGAGAGCAAAATTGCATTTAATGCTCTCAACCAACTCCATCACCAAAAGGTGACTTGACACACATCAAAAAAACGTTGATGTGACTTCCATCACAAAAAGTGACTAATGATGTGACTTGATGTGGGCCCCACTTGATTCAAAATCGGAGTGGGCCCGCAAACACATCCCGGGCTCGGGTTCGTTAATTCCGAATTAACCAATTTTCCATTGCGACTTAATTAAATCAAATTTAATTAAATAATAATGCCTAGCAAAATTACTATTAAAGTCGCTCGCGAATTAATTCTAAATTTATTCGTTCGCCCGAATTAAAATCTAATTTTAATTCCGTTATGAAATCTAATTTCATTTAATATATCGAATATATTATTTTATCGATTAATTCCAAATTAATCGTTCTCTCTCTATTAATTGAATTTTATCCAGATAAAATTATCCGTAATTAATCCTAGATTAATTTTTTCTCTCTTCTAATTAATCCCAGATTAATTATGTTCGAGTCATACGTCATCGGTGAATCTTTGGGAAGCGACCCATGAGATCCCTGGATATGTTGGCAGTAAATCCGGTCGTCGGACTATCCGAACACGTGCGTACCCGTTACCATATTCTTACCGATTTACAATACATGGTTGGCTTCTAGCAAAGCACCGTGCCTACCCATTCTCCAGAAATATTCTTTTAAGGAATATGTAATCTATGTCAGGCGTAGTATACATAGTATTGCGTATTGCGATCCAGTATCGAATGCCACATGCTAGGCTTGGGGCTGGAATTGTGTCTGCCCCTACGAAGCATATATCGTATCTCTGGTAACTAGTCTCTATAATCGGATAAACATGACCTAGTCATATTATCCCGATGACTGCAGTACTTAAGAGTACTAGTTCCGTATCCTACGAGATCATCATCCCATCCATGGACTGAAGTGATACTTCCATCTTGACATCACACCAATACACTACGATTCTCAATATACCCAGAAGAGGCGTACACAGAACATGTTAAAGCCCCGGACGACCAAAACCAAAGTATATTGATTGTCGCAAGTATTAGCGATGCAAGTCTCAGGTTAAGACCAAATACACCACCCTGATTCGGACTCCCATAGACACATAGTCATACTACCAATGGGATTCTGAGGGGTCTATCCAGAGCGAAGCTGTTTCCGTACCATCGGTAAACACAACCTCCTATCACACTTGCATAAGTATCCAATACTTAAATATATAAGAACTATGCCGTTATGCTCCCACAACGCGCACAAGTGCAATACTAGTCTATTCCACATTATCGATGTCCAGTCTCGATAATACTACGACTAGGGATATTTAATGATTAAACCTTAGTGGATTAATATTGTCTCATATCTTATTAATCCGGAACTAATCATATGGACTTTTATCATTTATATATCTCGGTAATCTAATTACAAATGATAAAAGAGTAATTTCCTTTGTCACATAGTTAATTTGTACAACAACACCATGTTTTGTACAAATATTGATGCTATGGGTCATAATTGTCCAACAATGCCTAATTGAACTTCCAGCAGACTTCATCATTCTGAAAATTGAGGAAGATATATATATACCTACATTTATTTTGAGAAGACCATTTTCTGGCAACAATAAGAGCAATAATTGATGCACAACAAGGCATCCTCACCTTTAGAGTTAATGAAGATGATTTGGTTGTCAGAATGTTCGACCTTGTGGGAGATCAAAAAGTCCAGATAATAAAGCTTTAATGAAGCCAATGGAAGGAAAAAGAGAAGTGATGATGGAGCGACAGACGGAGAAGTGTACGATGAGGCAGTAGTGTACATGTGTGAAGCCCTCAAGGCTAACATAAATGAAGAGTATTACAATATAGCTATAGTGTGTCATCAATTTGACACCAAGATCGAATCGTGGTTTAACACAACCAAAATAACTATACCCCATTTTGTTCAAACATAAAATAAAAGAGCAGTTAGTGAAGGCAACCTCAGAGGCCCACAGTGAAGGCAAAAAAATATGGGTAAGAGTGGCAGATCAAGGGATAAAGGCCAATGCAGGCCAATCCACCTATATATTGCCTCACAAAAGGAAAGGGCTTGCGTTTGTGAAGGATGCATCTCCAAGCCCAGCATCTGAATTGAAGCCACCATGACCATTTATGTGGTTACATTTGGCTGAAAATGTTAAACTTAGCGCTAGCGGGGAGGCAACCCATACATTTATTTTTAGTCTTTTTACTTTTAATTTTATTAGTTAAATTTTGTTTATTGCATGTCCATTTGCATGTTTAAAATTTCTGCATGTTTATTTATGCAAGTACTACCACAACCTGCACAACCTGTATAGCTAAAAATAGACCGAAAGCCGACACAGGTGCGCGTCAGGACTCAAGACCTAAATGCGAAGGAAAACGAGAAACCTCATCCACGATAGTGTTGTTCACTTTTCCTCTTCTTTAGCTTATTTTGTTACATTGGGGACAATGGAAATTTTAAGGTTGGGGGTGTGTGCATGTCAGTTTTAGTGGCTACTATTGTCATTTAAAAAAAATCATAGGTGGTGAAGCATAAGTCCAAATGATGAGTTTGTTTGCTTTAAGATAAAATCATAGAAAATGATAAGTACCCAATTTACTCTTATCTGCTGCCTTGAGCGATAAACGTGCGAGTGTTAGGATCACCATGAGGAGAAATGTTACCTTAAAAGGCAGATGAGTTCAAAAAAATAGAGGGAAAAGCATGCCATATTGAGCGTAAGTTAGCAGATACATGGCTTTTTGAGATATTTAGGTTGGTTTAACCCATCAGATTTCAATTTTCGAGACAAAATCACCAAGTTGAACCATTTATATGAGTCGAACTGTGACTAGACCCTTACACATAGACACACACTGTGAGTCTGATTTGGATGATTTATTCATGAACTTGGATTTGAGTTGTGTTGAGAACTTTGAAAAGTTATTTGGTTTCGTTACTTGGCATTCTCTGAGGACATTATTATGTATAACTCATTAGGATTGTCTTACCTATTTAGTAATTTTTTGGTTTTATATTTGTGTGTGATTGCATGTATGTGTTGGAAGACGTTTGTGGGTGTCGTCGTTGTAAGCCCTTACGAGACTATAACTCGTCCACTAGGGCCACCTAGGGATTTAAAGACTTTTTGCATAAGCTAAATGTAATCGTGATCCCTACGAAAGTGACTTAGTATAGTTTATTTATAGTTTGTTTATTTTGTTTTATTTCTTTTTATTTTTGCTCGAGGACAAGCAAAATATTCAGTTTTGGGGTGTGATGAGCGGTCAATATTTCCATATTTTTCGTCCTTATATCTTATATTTTGAGGAGTTCATTATGTTTTTTAGGATATGATACATGTGGACAGACACATATTTGAAACGTCGACAAATCGAGGTGATTTGCACCAGTGATCTCTTGATTTGTATAGCCTTCACTATTTTGATCATAATGTTTTCATACGATATGTAAATAAGTTGATTCAAGTTGCATTGGAAAGAAGACTCAATTATCTACAACTTTATAGTTTATGCCGAAGACTGAATCAGAGGTTAAAAAAGAGCTTGAAAATATAGAACCTCCCTACCTCATATTATCGCGATAATATTTACTCATTGTCGCTCCAATATCATCAAAATCAACAATTCACACTATGGCAAATATTATCGTGCTAGTGACTCTATATTGGCACGATAATATGCCCATAAATCCTATTTTGAGTTGAATTCCTATGTTTTTGATAAGGAAAGCTCTCAATACATCCTAGATAAATATAAGTCTGGTTTAAACCTAAAGATCATACATATATCATATTTTCGGAGACTCAAGAGCAGAGAAAAATACCTAGAGCAAGACAAGAATAAAACCTCAAGCCAAACTAAAGATTGAGGCATATGATCTCACCAAAACGAGTTCTTTCTTTATTTTCTCTTCTAGTTTTATATTTATGAGTTCTTGCTTTATAATAATGATTAGTTTGCGTTTAAAGACAATTATGCGTAACTAAATCATTGATTTATGGTTGTGATGGATCCAAAACGTAATTATTTAATCTAGACTTACATCTTTTTATTCTTTTGGGTGTGTTCTTGGATTATTTATTATTCTCTGTGTTGAATACATTTTATTGTCTGGCCAGCAATAAAATAGTTATGGTAAACTCCTAGGGGAACTTGACAAAGAAAATTTGGGTTTAGCCTTAGGAATAATAGCGCATGATCTAATTCTGCTGAATAGATTTTCGTGTATGATAGAAATATACCTGTTGGGCATGTGTAACCAATATTATAACTTGATCCTAATGAATTTGGTTTAAGTTAGTTAACATAGACATATAGTTAATTGGCTTATTCAGAGTATTTCTATCTGACCATTGAAAGAGGCTTGTAGATAATATAGCGTTCTAGGTAAATAATCCATAATAATGACCTAATTTAATGAAAAGTGCGATAATTCATTGTCTGTGTGCTTATGTGAAGTTACAACCTTAAGTTCTTCTCTCGCATAAGATTTCTCCAAAATTGTTTATTTACTGTTTTCTTAGATTTTACAGTTAACTAGTTTAATCAAACATTCCCATCAATTATTTAGTTTTAGTTAAGTAGACTTAATTTTATTATTAGTAAGTTTAATAATAAGTTCTTGTGAGATCGATACTTTTTATACTGTTTGAGCGTTACGTGTGAAAATCGCGATTAATAAACATATTTATACTTCTAACATATAGGGAAATAGACATTAAACCCTCAAATATTTTAAAAAAATATATATATATAGATCATATTTGTTAATAAATTTTGTTAGTTTGGATAGAAATATAAATGATTTAGTATATTTATTATGCATTTCACACATGATTCTTATATTAATTTATAATATTAATCATTTAATTATCGAAACTAATTAAATTTATTACAAATAGAGGATTGTATATCTTTTTTTGAAACATTAAGGTTATGTTTGAATTGATGGAAGATGGTGGAATGAAATGTAATGTAATTTAAAATTCATTATTTGAATTGATGGAATGAAGAGATGATGGAAATGAGTGTAACAAAAAAAAACATTGAACCATTGAAAATGAGCCGCCCAAATCGGGGCGTTGGGGAAATAACGTAACTTAAAAAAATTAACATTATCTGTGAAGATAAATTTATCAATTGAAAAAATAACATTAAAATATTTGTCTTTTTTATTTTTAAATTCTAAAAGGGCACAATTGTCTTTAAACCTATTTAGTTACCCTTTTTCTTTCATACTAGTCTTATACCCACGCGTTGCACGATTCGACCAAAATTATTAGTTTATATTTTATTAAATTGAAATTTTTTTAATTAAGTATTTATAAAAATTCAATCATTTTCCATATTATAGTATAATGATATTACATGTAGAGGATAGTAAAGTAATAATGTATTCACTCATATGAAGATGTTCATGTGGAATGTGTAGGGAAGTGAGATTAACATAAAAGCGTGAGAAGATGATATGATAGAAATACTATCAAATCCAATAGAGATACAGCTCCATCCATATCCTGTACTAAATATATAATATTCGATCTGAGATTGAGATAACATTTTGTTGTGTCATTGTAGGCATAAGGGAGCTTCTCTCTGTGAGGAATTACTGAGCTATTTACAGATGAATTTTTTATTAACAGGTTTTGCTTTCCATCATCTGTCTCCAAAACAATGACGACCTATTGATGCATGATGCATGATGCATGATTGCACAATATCTTGTCTCATTCCTTTATGCACTACAAGTAGGATTTATCTGAAATCTCCCCAAAATAAGATTGTTTTCCCTCCAAAAGGTTTCACTAAAGCTTTTTTGTTATTGAACTCGACAACATCTTTTAAGCTTTTATTAGGGGTGGCAAAACGAATCAATGAATCAAATTCGTGACGAATTCTAAACGAATCGAATTGTAATACACTAAATTCGAATTCGATTCATTTATTAAATGAATCATGATATTAGGATTCGGATTCGATTCGTTTAATAAACGAATATTCATATTCGATTCGTTTATTCGTTTACATAAATCAAACGAATCGAATCGAATTTATTATTCATTTACTATTCACATCCGATTCGTTTATATCAAATTAAATGAATCGAATTTTGTATTCGTTTAATAATCGAATATTCGTATTCGATTCGTTTAATCAAAATAAAATACAAAATCTAAGCATCCATTCCATACCATATTCAATAACATATTCGTTGTTATAGTCTTAAAATCCTTACAACAAGCTCCAAATTTCAAATTACAAATCGATTGCATAATAACACTTAAAATCTTCAAAACACATTTTGACCAAAATATCGAATACAAGTTGAGACGGTAAAGGCAAACTTCTTTATCATTATCATCCGGGATGAAAATCTTGCAAATAAAATAAAATTATTTATTTATTTATTTATTTTTTTAAAAAAATTATTTTTGAAAAAGAGCTAAGAGAAAGAATTTTACCATCAAACTTTCACATAATCACTAGGACTAGTGCCACTCTCCGCTGATGGAGTAGTATAGTTAATGCTCATTTCCATAATATTTTCAGTAAGTTGGTCCATGGTGACTGCACGATTTTCTATAAATAAATATAAATAATACATATAGTTAATAAAACATGCAAATAAATATAAATATCAGCATTCATAAATTCTATTAGATTAATTTCAAATGTCTGGATCAGAGAGAATTATTTTTGCCGTTAGTATCAATTAACATTCAGTTCCAATGTACTGTTATAAAATCTCTCAGGATGAGGTCAGTAGCACATAAATCTGAGTGATGATGTATTGACTGCGTACATACAGGAAGAATATCTTGAAGACAACCAAATGAATTATACTAGTGTGCAAAAGAACAAGAGAGAAGTGATGGCACAAGAAAGAACAATAGAGAAGTATGTGCAAAAGCCAGCCAGATTTCTGGAGCTCTTTAATTTCAGTTAACATTCACTTATAGCCTCACAGTCATGTAAAAATGTACTAAGACATTCATATTCAAAATTTCTAAAACAGAATGTGAAAGTGTAAAATAAGAGATTGATCACTTACCAATCTCTCCGAACATCCAATCTCTTGTGGTTATAATCGCTTCCACTGTATCTGGCTTTAGTGAATTTCTAAATTGATCGAGAACTCGACCACCAACACTAAAAGTTGATTCTAATGCAACAGTGGATATTGGAATGGTCAAGATATCACGAGCCATGGAAGCAAGAGTATGATAACGAAATTCGTTTCCTTTCCAAAAGTTTAGAATGTCTAATTCAACACTTCAATCAAGTCGTGGTTCATCCAAATAAAGTTCCAATTCAGATTTTTCGTACAAATGAATCAAAATTCAAGCTTTGGAAGTCATCGAACTCCTATAAAACAAGTACAAATAGGAATAATCAAAAGATATCCAAACATTGGTTAAATAATAATAATAATAATATAAAGCCAAAACAAGTATAACTAATAAATTTACCTTAAAGATATCCAAGCTTTTGCTAATAAATTTACCTTATCTTATATCGAGGATCTAATATGCAAGCTATTGCTAAAATGGTGCAAAAATCAAACCAATACTTTTGAAATTTTGTGATCATTTTCTTTGCCATACTTTTCATGTAATCATCTCCATCCGCCACTAATTGGTCCAAATTTACTTTAACTGCAAATACCTTAGGAAAGTACAAATTTGAAGTGGGTTACTTTGTCCCGGAGAAAATACATGTAATCTCATAAAACATAGACAAGAATTTTCCAATTTTCTCAATTTTTCTACACTCTTCTTCAGAAGGCAACTCTTATAATTAGAATCACTCAATTGCAAATGACAGAAAGCATTTTTATAATATACTACACCCTCAAGCATAAGAAAAGTGGAATTCCATCTTGTAGGAACATCTTGTCTTAACCCTTTCTTTTCATCTAGAGATACTTGCTTAACGCACTCCAAAAACTTTCTTTTCCTAGTTTGGGACCATTTGACATATTTCACACTATCACAAGCTTTCTCTATTTATATTTCTATTTCTTTCAACCCATCGTGAACAATCAAATTGAGAATATGAGCACAACATCGAATATGAAAAAAATCTCCATCAGATATTATAGCATTCCTTAATTTCAATTGACTCTTTAACATAAGAACACAAACATCATTACTTGAAGCATTATCTACGGTCAATGAAAATATTTTTTTCTCAATACCACAATGACAAAACAACGATAATAATTTCTCAGCGAAGGCAACCCCAGTGTGTGGAGTTGGTATTTCACAGAAATTCAACACTCTTTTATTAAATTTCATTCTTTATCTATGAAATGTGCAGTCAGACACAAATAACCATATGTAGTAATAGAAGTCCATAGATCAGTAGTTAGACATATTCTACTAGTAGTTTGTTTTAACATACTTTTAATATTCACTTTTTCCCTATTGTGTATCTTTAGCACATCGGCTTTTGTAGTGTTCCTAGAGATAAATGACACTTCCTCACACAAATACTTCATCATTTTCCTAATACTCTCATACTCAACAAACTGAAATGGCAAATCATGCATGATAATGGCAATAGATACTAACTCACGAAAAACACAAGCTTCAAACTTTGGAACACGAGTTAACATATTACCATCACCATGATTGTAACGACCCAAAAATTTAAATTGGGAACAAAATTCATTTTATTTTCTCATAACTTGGGCCCAAGAGCTTGTTGCATAAAGGTCCCTATACTTTCCTTAACTGATAAATAAATTCAAAGTTAATTAAAAGCCCAATCAAGCCCATCATAACTCCATAATTCGTCCTAAATATCCCTAGACTTTTCTAGACTTGCCTAAACAAATCAAGAAAACATTTAAAAGTCATTCAACACCCATTTCTTTTCTTCATGGCCGAGGGATGGGAAGCAAATATCTTTTCACTATTTTCTTGGCACTATCGTGAGATGGAGAAAAAAAATGGTCTAGAAGACTTTTGTTGATCGTGAGAAACAGCAACAACATTGCTTCATTGTTGCTCCAAGTCTAGAGTGAAAAGGAACAAAAGGGGGTTGAAATTTTCATCATTTTGTTAGTAGAAGGAGAGCTTAATCAAGCAAACCCAATCTTTGGAGTGTGAATGATCAACTTCCTCTTGAGATAAATAATAATATTTAAATTGTTTATGTTTGTTATTGTGTTGTGTTATGTTGAGATCGATGATTAATAATATTATAATGATGTATTAAGACTAATGGTGTTAATGGGTGTTAATGGTGATTTGGTATTGGGAAATATTTGGAGTAAAAGGGCTGTTATACTTGTTTTAATGAGAGTTGTTGATATTGACAAGTGCAATAGTGATGTTAGATAACGCTTGAGAAACATCAGATTAGAAAATTGGAAGTATATTTTATTCCATACACTAAGTATTCGATGAAATATTGGACCAAATAAAATCAAATAATTGGACAAGATTTGTGCATGTTAATATGTGTTTTGTATGCTATGAAATCTGATAGTTATGGTTGAATTGGATGTACTTAGAAGGAGTGAATTAGAAACTTAAGGCAGTAAGTATAGTAGTAGAGCAATCTGAACAGCCTAAAATTATATGCTTATAGGTTGAGTTCTATAAGTCAAAATCAAGGTCCATAAAATTTTGGTTAAACTAGATACATAAGGGAATAACATATCCAAAAATCATAATTTTTGGACTTAAGATGAAGCCAAATCGAATTTTTGAAGTTGGGTGATCTGCTGCGAACACACCCAGTTTTTTTCTGATCACCCCTTAATTTCTGCTTGGAACTTGAGTTTCCGAAACCAAAATCGAGATCAGTAAAAACCGAAATAAACTAGACACATGAAAGTCCATTCTATTAAAATTTTAGCTCTTGATTCTATTCCAATTAAATGTAGTGAGTTTTTGAAGTTAACCTTTGAGCAGGGGATTCTAACGATTAGACAGAAATTGAAATTTCGCTATTGTACTTCCTTAACATGGAATTTAGGTCCGTAAAAATTCTTAGAAAATCTAAATACCTTGAATTTTTAGTTAATTTGGGACCTTATGCATTACGTAGCGTAGTTAATATTTAAGAATTAATTTTATCATGCCTATAGTTTAATGAGTTCGACTTATTATATGTTACAGACAGGAGCTCACGACGTCAACAATTCCATAACGATTTTCTTGACAATCATCAATCTCTGTGAGTGGATGCTTTGTTTTCTGTTTTCTTGACTTATGTTTTAAATTTCTTTTCAAGTTTTAAGGTTTTAAATTGATGAAGAATATTCATGATATTTTTATATGTTTCCGTCTCGGCGCTCGTTTTATGTTTTCATGATATGTTTCCGCTGAGATGATCGATTGATATTATGTTTCTGCCCCGACGCTCGTTGCATGTTTTTTTTTATATGTTTTTATAACTCATGATATGTTTCCGCCGGGGTGCTCGTTAGGGTCTCATCCATCAGAAATGGATTGACCCGCTACCTTGTCGACAAGGGATCGTTCGTTCCTCGCTCAATCTACGCGCGACTTGGGCGTTGAACGCTTGATATGTTTTTGACGATACATGCATGAAAAATGATTTATTGACGTGTTTTAGATTTTTTTTCTTATGGTTTTTTTATTTTTAGTATCCACTCACCAGGTCGTTCAAACGATCTGACCCCCTCAACTTCACAGTTTGTTTTGCAGGTAACTTTATCCGGTGAGCCATAACCGATCAGAAGCTTGTGACTGAGGAATTGAGATTACTGCAGTCACTAGAGTATGGGTCTGTCATGCTAAGACTGTTGTTCGCATTCAAATAGAATGCATGTATGTCGGTGTGAGTCAAGTCTAAAGGTATATGAGTTATTTAAATGAAGAATAAGTATTTATTTAAAGTCAATAAGTTGTTCGTACAGTAATTGATTTTTGACATAGTTTAATAAGTGTCTATTATAGTAACATAGTCAATGAAGTTTAGAAATGGTCAGAGGCTCAGGGTGGTGGTGAGGATCCACTACCTGCCGGTAACATCTCTGCACTGGGAATGTACAAAGATGGTATCAGAGCATGGTCTTGGGGTCAGTGACTGCAGTAGGAGGGTGATAGTGTCTTATGTATGTGGTATGCTTGGGGTACCCATATATAATGGGCTACTCTCCAGTATCCTCGATCCTTTAGTATGTCTGGATTTACCTTAATATGGAATATTCTACAAAGATTGTGGAGTTCATTCATAGATAAGTTTTCAACCATAAATTAGAAATAGATGTGAGAATATGCGACAGAGTGCTGAAGTACGTTGAGAATTAACTACACCTTTCATTGAGGAATAATGGGGTAGTAAGCCAAAATTATTCGGGAATAAGAATAGAGAAAGAACTCTATTAACATAATAGCATCATAGACGAGGAGACCCTGAATAAGCTATATATTAGCCTTAGTCTCGAACAGATAACGTAGTATAAGGAATATCGAAATATTAACTAGAATCCACTACATAATCTAAAGCACATATAGTGCTATAATCCTTCAAATAATATTCTTTTCTGGCTCACCATACAATACCCATATTCTGTTAGTGATAAACTTCTTATCCCAAACAAATGAGTATACCCCCCCCACGTCATGACTCTCTTAGAAGTAGTAAAGCTAACTAGCAGTAGAAATCATGTGACATATGGTTAGAGTATTGAGGATGAAAGCTAGTTACCTTTAATAATAACTCTCTTGCATTAAGATTGATAAGCATGGCAGAAATTTATGAGTTGCCAAAAAAAAAAATTGCCCTGAACCGAACTCATCTAGATGAATAAACTTAGTGCATAAGCCTATATTAACTATAGAATGAGAAATATCTTTCGAAGAATATTATAAGTTGTGTGGAGAAGGAATTTTAATAGACCACGAGCGAGGATGCGCCGAAAATAAAAGTCCTGAAGGTAATGACATATAAATTATGCAATAGTTTAAGACATAGTGAAAAGTGAGAGTTGGCATAGTTCTTAAGATGGTAGGCAATAAGAATATATGATTAAGAATCGATGAGTTAAAAATCATAAGGATAATATATTATTAGTTTGCACCATGACCTGAGACGGTCCATAACAGTGAAGAGAAAAGAAGTAATAGTGCACGATTAATATAATGAGAACCTAAATTATATCCACCACCCCGATACTTTTTCCTTTAAACGTGAGCAAGTCAGGAACAAGTCAACTTGGGGAAACTGGTTTGAGAAAATAGAGAATAAAGTGTCGACTTGAAGGTTGAATAGAACATGAGATGAACCTAACCACTAATAACTGCCGAAAATTATTTTACTACCAGACCCCGAGGATGAAACTCGAATAGAGAGAACCCTAACCACAAACCTACATTCAGCTCTACCCCCATGAAAGCCCTTTATTTGGTTATAACTTAGCACTAACGCCCAAATAACCCAGATATATGGAAAAGTCTTAAATAAGATATTTCAAGCTACCAAATGAGTTATCTAGTGCATTCCCAGGAAGAAAGAGTTAAAATATGTGTAGACTTAGTCATAGTTATACCAATTTACCAAATCCTTTGAAAAGAATGACCCTAAGAGGACTTAAGGGAGTTGAAGATGCTATCACTACAAGCCCATATGTATCCAATGTATCTCTATGAAATATTCTTGTATTATTAGGAAAAGAGAGTGATGAGACCCTTCGATATGCAAAATAGGATCGGAAACCACCAAGAATGAATAATCATCTTCAAGAATAAAGGACCGGTATGAGTAAGTGTATAAAGAGTGATGGTATTTCTAAGGGTAAATCTAGATTGGAATGATGCTAGATTAGCATAAAGATTAAAGGCACTCTAAACACGATATTATGGGTTAGTTAAGAACAGCGTAGAGATCGACATTATATTTGATATAGAGTAATGTTTACAACATTCAAAAATCAGATTAACAATGTGACTAAGCCTTTATGGATTCGCTAAAAAAGTAGCTACCACAATGTATTTTATCCTATTGGTAATAAATTGAAGCTTTGGATATATTTTGAGCCCCATACTAAGTTTTAGAAGAGAGAATCGAAGTGTTATTGCTTTGATATACAATATCAATTACATATGTAGTGAGATTCCCGAGGATCGAGATGGTGTAAGATAAACAGTAATAGAATGAGCATGTTTGTAACATCCCCAATCCGAGATAGGTTATCGGCATGGGATAGACTATACTAACCCCATAAGCCTCTGATTCTCGAACTATAAACAATCATTAATTCTCTATTTTCTTAATTATGTATAATATATATAGGACCCTGGCCCATGTTTAGCAACTTATACATGCAGACTCGACATCAGTACTGTGATCATAAAGATTTCAAACTGTAACAAGTTGCATAATGGGGTGGATTTTCCCCCATGCCCCGAAAAACATAAAACTCATGCTTTAAATCTCAAAACTGTATCAAATATTTTCTGAAAATATTTCTTTCTTAATTAAAACTCAAATCATAACTATTTATGAAATGACTGTAATTATAAAACATTTTAGCGCCTTAAAGTGTGAAAGTAAATCTAATATCAAAACTTAATAAACAAAACCAGATTGACAAAAGAGGTCTACTCACTGTTTGAAATCTGGCTAGAGTTATACCGCTTCGTCGAAGGAGATTGTAACTCCTGCAATAGTCTATAAGTGATAACTTGGTTAGACTAAGACCACGAGATAAATTCTGGAACTATTCAATTATGTGATATCGTAACTTAGTATATTATACTTATACTAAGATGTAAAGTATGCTTACAAACTGATATGAGACCCTAAGGGTGGTCTCTAACACGCTAAGATGGATCTGGGGTGGTTTAAAACTATTTTTGGGAAATTATGTGCCTCGCGTCGCGATGCAAACCTTGCGCGTCGTCCAGAGGCGTGCCTTCTTTTTCTTCATGCGCGTCGTGACGCAAATCCCTTTTACGTCGCGACGCGAAACAGAATTTCAGGATTCTGTTTTTCTTCTCCAAATTCAACTCACCCAATTTCAATCCCTTATTATTTCTATACTAAAAACCATAACACAAAACATCATCATGCCACATCCTTACACATTTTAATTCAAATTAACATCCACAACACTTTACTAATCACATAATTCTCACTTTTAACTTAAACCCTTAAATTCATCAAATTTGGGTGCTTATGCAACAACCCATTCCATTACTTATCATTCAATAAAAGCAAAAAACCCATAGCATACTAATGTCTCTATCTTATCATCAATCATCTAAAATCCAACTTCATCATCTAAAATCCAACAACTTAAATTTTGAGTCAAGTTTGCTTACCTTCTTTTCTTGTGAATTCCTTCATTATTCCAAGGATACGATGCTCACTTGCTTCATCTTTATTCTTTCTTTTATTTCTTCCTCTTTCTTCTTCTTCTTTCTTTCTTTTTCCCCTTCTTTTCTCCTTCTCCTTTCTCTCCTTTTTTCTCTCTTCTACGTTTTCTCCTTCATTTTTGTTTCAAAATTGGGAATTTATGAATAATATTCCCTATATATAATAGGGGTCCTTTGATATTTGGAAACTTAGAGAAAAGTGTAGAAGTGTGTGGAAATTTTGGGATTTTTGCAATTGACCCCAAAATTACTATTCATCCGAATTTTAACTTGTATTTTTGACCTATTTCTGGTCTAATATTGGAAAACTATTCAACGCGTAAGTTGTAGGTCTCGATCTTAGATTTCCGACGATATAAAATTCATAGAAATCGAAGTTCGTATGAGAAAGTTACGGGCCAAAAACCATAGGTTATTCGGTAGTGAAATATCGTACAATTCGGTATCGGAACTTCGAAGAGTATCAATTATCCCTCAAGGTCACTTCATGAGTGCGTACATGTTCAACATAATTTATGTTATGAGTATTCATCTTAGAATGGAACGGTAGTCGAAATTTATTGGTCGAAAAGGTTACCGGTTGTTACAATGTTATAGTTGGTGATTTTTGGGGTGGTAAGATACCAAAGGTGAAATATTATAATAACTTCCCATAAAAGCTATTCCTTTAAGAGAGCTAAAGACTCGAATAAGGTTAAGTTAGACTATGGATATGAGAAGATATTGTTGATAGTGCCGATAAAAGGAGGTTAGCTTTATAAACATAAATAACGAGAGCTAATATAAGTCAGATTAATAATTGTTTTGGAAAGACTGCTGTAGGCACTGCATTTTTGCATATAAGTCCCGATGATGAGTCTCGTATGGAGACACTACCTCTTTGATTGTGAAAGCCGCGGGAAACGGACGTTGGAAGGGTAAAGTTGGAAATTAGCATTTGGTCGGATTTAACTCGCTTGTTTCGTTTCGGGTTCGCTTGTTGGACCTCTATTTTAAAACACACCAAACCCATTAAATAATTAAAACATTTAAAACACATCTCACAAATTAAATAATTAAAACATTTAAAATATATGTCACAAATTAAACTTAAATTAAATTAAACTAAAATACAATTGAATTAAATTAAAGCTAACTAAATTAAAATTAAAATCAAATTAAAATCCAATTAATTCCAATTTAAATTAAAATAAAATTCCCCTACCCTCTCACTATAAAAGAATAACATAACCCAACCCTAAGCTCTCCCCTCTCATTCATTCTCAAACTACATCAGCAAATAAACAAAAAAAAAACCCTAGGCAGCCTCCCTCCTTCTTCCCTAATCATTCACGGCAAAGACACTAACCGAAACCCTAAAAGCCTTCCATCTTCACGCCCACTAACTGCAAACCCTAGTCCCCTTCACGTAACCGCCCTAAGCAACAACAACTGACAGAAAACCAAATGAAACCCTTCTTCACGCCATAAACCTGCACGCCATCTGCAACCTTCACGCCAACACACTCAGCACCTGCCCTCATCACTCACGCCGCTTGCTACTAAACACTGCCTCTCCTCTCCTCTCACGTCTCTGCCACTTCCCCACACTGCCTCACAAGCCCCTGCACATTGCTTCCCCATTCACCCTCACAAACCTCACGCCTCAGCCCTATAATAAGTAGCCCGCTGCACTACCTCACGGCTCCACTCAGCCAATTCACTTCATCATCCCCTCCTGATCACGTAACAACACTCACTCCATACACAATTCACGCAATATGCCCTTACATTCAACGTGACAAACCCCTTCAACAGCCCTCTAATCTCTCTCATTACACACTCGGCAATGGAACCCTAGCCACTTAAACTGCTCACGCCCCACGTCTCTCTCTACACTCTCTCATCTCGGTTCCCTCATCTTCAACCTCAGGCACACGTCCCTTGCTCTCTACAGATACACATGTGAAATCCTTTGGCCCCTCACTCCCTCTTCACGCAAGTAGCCCTTTTCCCTCTATCCCACATCGGCCAGGAACATGAGCAAGCAATAAGCCACGTTAAGCACACATACCGCCACAACCTAAGCAGTCCTTGTTTACGTCCAAAGCCCACTCTCACAGCCCTCTCTCTCGCACTCAAAGGATCCATCGTTAATTGCCCCTCTCACAGTAACCAATTCACACACCAAGAATATGGCCTCCATCACACTAGTCAACTGCCCTTAACGCCACTGCACTCAAGCAAAGCCCCTCTTCACCACGTAGGCCACGCAACCAGCCTCCACTCACCAACAACGCATAAGCCTCCCTCACCCTTTGCTAATTCAACAGCACCACTCACCAAATTCTCCAAGCCCAAAACCTGCGCACATCAGCCTTGCCCCTCGCCAAAGCCTCACAGCCAAGTTCATGCTCAACTACCCACATACCTTGCTTCACCCACGTCCCCTTTGCACATAGCCTTCACGCTCAACTCACACACTCACCTTGCTTCGCACCCTTTGCCCCAACGTAGCCTGCCAAAAAGCCATAAACAACTCACGCAACCAGCTCTCGACTGCCCCACAAATCTGCCTCACTACTCACCCCAAAACAGTCCCCAAAACTACCCGAAACTGTACCCCGAAACCGCAAAAAAATAGTCCGTTAATACACCAAAACAGTGATCAGAAATCCGCGAGGAAACAACAGCAAAACGGGGTGAAAACAGCAGCCCGAAAAGTGAAACAGCGAGGAGAAACGTTGGATTAGTGAACCAGAAAAGTTACGGAGCAATAATCCTTCTGATGGCCGTGTAACGCCCTTCTTAGACGACAAAAGAGGTTAGACCTGAGGGCACCTTTCTACTTATCTTCTTTATTTTTGTTTTATTTATTTTGATATATAATTGCATGAGAGTCGTTTGAAGCATGATGTGATTGTTGGATGAGCGGGATATGTGTTCTCTTTTGTGGTATATCGGATGGAAACCCGGACGTAAATTCTATAGCCGATTCCGAATGGACGGTAGTATGGTCTGCACTCGGGATACAATGCCACGTACCACTTAAGATACACGTATCTCGTCTCATCCTAATTTGTATTTGAGCATGTTATAGTCTTTAGGTTATATGTTTATTATTTAAAGCATGGTTTAATTTAGTTTGTTATTTATTTGTTAAAGCATGTTTAGGTTGTTCATTATGCATGTTCTTAGTTTATGATGCGTTGGGGTAATGATTTATACATGTTGATTTAATGGTTCAATATGCTCGTTGTGTTACATTGCGTGGAGTTATTTGGATGAAAGCATGTTAGATCTAAGTACCCTTGAGCATGAATGTTGAATAGATTCGGTTAGTTTATTGCACAAATCATATCATCACAAGTGACATAAGTAAGGGACCATTCCGAACCCAACAGTTTGAGGTCTTCCCTTGCGAGGGGTGAGTGCGGCCTTAAATCTTTGTCCCGGTTCACTCCGGGTGGCGACTCCATGTTATTTCGTACTTTCCAACTAGGCCGCGAGCCTAGAACAGCGTCGTCAAGTTCTGTGTTCCCACAACTGCGAATTGTAATGTTTTTTTATAACGACTTGAATTTCATAACTCGATTAGAGTAGTAATTTAGTGACTGGGATTAAATTATTCCGGGGGGGTAGCGAATAAATTTAGAGATGACATAAAGGCCTGATTTTAGTCGCAGCGTTTATAATACTTGAGTTAAATCTTTAGGTCCGGTAAGGATTATAAAAGTTGGGTCAATACCATTATGTTTATTTATATCTAGACTTGTGAATATTTGTTAACAAGGCTTGAAACCATTTGTCAAGTCTCATCAACAAATGTCTAGCATGCATGTTTTGGTATAAAAAAACAGAAAAAGCCCCCAGATTCCATGTTTTCCCCTTCTTTTCTTCTTTCTCTCATTCTTCAACTCAAATCCATAGCTAATATAGTAGATCTGCATCTCTTAAAACCCAAAAACTTATGCTCCAAAGTCACATGCAAGTTTAGAAATGAAGAAATGAAGCTTAGGTAACTCAAATTGTGAACAAACAAATTGATTCAAGGTGAGGAAAAGGTAAACCCAAACTTTGATTTATGGAATTTTAATAGATTGATGCTTGAAAGGATGATGATAGTTTCTGTTTGATGATGTATTCATAATTTTTGAATTGGAAAGTGAAGGGTTTGTGAAACCCCAAAGTTGTGAAATCTCTAAGTGTGAAATTGAGTTGGGGTTTATAAATAGTTGTATGATGGTGAAATTGATGTTATGTTGTAAATTTGTTATTGTTATGACTTAGTTATGTGGTGGTATTAAAGAGTGAAATTGATGCTAAGTGATGTATTTGTTATGATTGTGGTTTGTATGGTGTTGAAGAAATGGTATATGAAATGTAATTAAAATTCTGGATCCTGGAAAACTGGTTCGCGTCACGACGTCAAAAGAGCGTGCGTCGCGACGCGTGAAGCAGAATATGGTTACTGGATTTTTGGTGCGTGTCGCGACGCGCAGAGGGGATGCGTCGCGATGCCAAGCGCTGTTCCATGATTTGTTTTAAAACCTTTCCAGTTTAATCCTAAGACGTTTATAGGACTCTAGGGGCTTTGTATAGATAAGTAACCACATGATAAGTCATACCATAGGCATGAACTTTTACCTTTGATTGTATATACTTTCCTCATTTATTACATGAAAATCTAACGGTTTCTTTGGCAATAGATCAACGACAAGCCACTCGGAGGTCACCGACGCCGTATACCACACCCGACTTGCCTTAGCACTGTGAGTGGAGTACTTATTTCAAAGTTTTTTAATGTGGTTTTGGTTATGATTTTGCAGATCATTGATTTATTTATTTACTTAAAATGATGATTACATGCGAATGAGATATATGTTTTAAACTTTGATAAAACTTGGTTTCTGATATATACTTTGATGATGAAAATGATTTCAAATATATGTATTTATGATTTTGGAGGCATGGGGAAAAACCCACCTCAGATGTAACTTGATACAGATAAGGAATTGACGGATATGGAATTGACAGACATGGTATTGATAAGTATCAGTATTGATATCGGATATAGACGTGTGCACACAGGTTACAGGACTAGAGATGACAGATGCCTCTAGTTCCTGTGTATTGGGCTAGGAGGACTGTGAGTACAACGCCCCTAGACTCGGATATTTCAAAGACATGTTGGTGGCTTTGATAGCACCACTGTTGTCTGGTTTGGTGGCTTGGGGGACTGTGCGTACAACGTCCTAAGACCACAAGATTATGTACAGATTGGCCGATGATATTTCTGATGATGATACTGATATTTTTCATAGTTGATTTCAAAAGTTTTGAAAGGGAAAACTCTGGTTTATGATTTAAGAATTCTGAAAGTTATTGCTCTAAATATGAGTATTTCTAATACTGTTTGTTTTCCGATTTTATAGCTCCACTCACTGAGTCCTTTAGAACTCACCCCCTCACTCTCCAGGTTTTGCAAGACCTTTCTTTTGGTGAGCCAATGCTGTATTTTGAGAGGCATGGATCCGAACATGAGCAACACTGTAGTCTCTAGTTTTATGGGTTCTTCATGTTGTGTCTACATTCGTATAAAATGTAGTTTCTTTTGAGTTTATGTGATGTATAACCTAAGTATATATGTTTGGTTGTATCACATCTGGATTGTGTACGTGTCATGTTTAATATTTCGTACAATTGTTCTACTTGGTGAGGAGATGTTTGCATGTATGGTTGATTTCTGGTTTCAGTCTGAGACTTAGGTGACAGTGGAAATCTGTCGTCTGCCGGTAACATTCCCGGATTGTGGATGTTACAAAGTTGGTATCAGAGCATGGTCTTGGGAGTCAGTGACTGCAGTGGGAGATTAGCATTGTCTTATTTATGTAGTATACCCGGGGTACTAGTATATAAGGGGCTGCTTCTCCGGTATTTTGTTCCGAGGTATGTCTCATCCTGATTGATTATAGCTCTTTTTGAATTCAATTAACTATTTGCTTTCTTGATCACCTAGATATCATGCTACCTAGAACCAGAGGCAGAGGTAGACCCAGACGTAATCGGGCACCTCAGGATGTAAACCCAGACCAAGGATCAGTGGCACCTCCCCCTGATGAAGATAGAGTACAGAGAGTGGAACCAGTACATGAGGGGGTTATGAGAGCAGATGAGGCAGAACCGGTAGTTCAGGGTAATGAAGAATTAATTGTGGGAATTCAGCAACTGCAGCGTGCTTTAGCAGACTTTGCACAGTTAGCTATGCGACGACAGCAGCCACTAGGCCCAGGGACAAGAGCTGCAGAACCTGCAGTTCCTATTCCACCACTACCACCAGAACCTCCTTTGGCTCACCAGACCTATTAGTGTTCCTACACATGCCAAGGAACTATAATATGACTTGTGTGTGAATAAATCAAAGAGAGTTGTGGAAAAACTTACTTTGATGGGATGAGATTTAAATATTTTTCTTTGTATTTGATGAAGCTCCAAGCTTTGTAAAGTGTTTCCAACACTTGGGTGAGTTTCCCTATCACCTTAGTTGACTCCTTGATGTGCTAGCATGAAGAAATTTTGCAACAAAATTTCATGGAGGGAGGTAGGAGTGCTCGTCATTTTTGGAGAAAGAAGAAGAAGGTTGCTATGAATAGTAACTTATCACACTTCCAAAGTTGACTTGTTAATTTATATTAAGTTTTTGTATGTTGAATTGGTTTGAGTATCTTATAAGTAAAGCTAAGCCTTACATCCAACAAATCAAATCCACAAATCAAGCCCAACCACTTCCATCACATGTCCAACAATTGATGTAAGTGAAGTATGTCCCACCACTTTTAAACTCCAAATTTAAGTCGGCTAACTCAAAACGCAACTTCGCTCAGGCTCGGGTTCGTTTAATTCCGAATTAAACGAATTTGTCATTACGACATAATTAAATCCAATTTAATTAAATAATTATGTCTCACAAAATTATTACGAAAGTCGCGTACGAATTATTTCTAAATTAATTCGTTCACTCGAATTAAAATCCAATTTTAATTCCACTTTGAAATCTAATTTTATTTAATATATCTGATATATCATTTTAGCCCAAGTAAATAAATTCAATAGTAAAATCCAATTTCACTATTAAATTTACTTTGCCAATTAATTCCAAATTAATCGCGTTCTCTCTTCTTCACGAATTAATCCTAGATCAATTCTTTCTTTGATAATTAATCCCAAATTAATTCTTGCCGTAATTAATTCCAGATTAATTTTCTCTCTCATAATTAATCCCATATTAATTCTGTTCGAGTAAAATGTCATCGGTGAATCTTCGGGAAGCGACCCAAGAGATCACTGGATATGTTGGCAGTAAATTCGATCGTCGGACTATCTGAACACGTGCGTACCCGATACCATGTTCTTACCGATTTACAAGGCATGGTTGGCTTCTAGCAAAGTATTGTGCCTACCCAATTCTCCAGTATCGGATGTCACATGCTAGGCCTAGTGCTGGAATTGTGTCTGCCCCGTACGAAGCATATATCGGATAATTGGCAACTAGTCTCTATAATCAGATAATCATGACCTATTTATATTATCCCGATGACTGCAGTACTTAAGAGTACTAGTTCTATATCCTACATGATCATCATCTTCATATGACTGAAGTGATACTTCCATCTTGACATCACACCCAATACACTACGATTCTCAGTATACCCAGAAGAGGCGTACATAGAACTTGTTAAAGCCCCGGACGACCAAAACCAAAGTATACTGATTGTCGCAAGTATTAGCGATGCAAGTCTCAGGTTAAGACCAAATACACATACCCTGATTCGGATTCCCATAGACACATAATCATACTACCAATGGGATTCCGAGGGGTCTATCCAGAGTGAAGCTATTCATGTACCATCGGTAAACAGAACCTCTTATCACACTTGCATAAATATCCAATACTTAAATATATGAGAACTATGTCGTTAAGCTTCCATAACGCGCACAAGTGCAATACTAGCCTATTTCGTATTATCGATGTCCAGTCTCGATAATACTACGACTAGGGATATTTAATGATCAAATCTTTCGTGGATTAATACTGTCTCATATCTTATTAATCCAGAACTGATCATATGGACTTTTATCATTTATGTATCCGAGTAATCCAATTACAAATGATAAAAGAGCAATTTCCTTTGTCACATAGTTAATTTTGTACAAGAACACCTTGTCCTTTACAAAATAGTGATGCTATGGGTCATAATTATCCAACAAGACCGCAGTTCCCCTAGAGATACCAAAAATTATAGCTCCTCAGACAGGACCTTCTCATGGACCTATCCGAGTGACAGCTCAGGTGATTCAGCGACAGGAGTTTCCGGTTTCCTTACATGATTTTCGGAAACTTTGTCCACCTATATTTTCGGGAGTAGAGTCCTCTCCCGACCCATATGGATTCATTGAGGAATCAGATCGTATATGTTTAGCCTTGGGGTGTTCAATAGAGAGAGCAGTGGAATTGGTTAGTTTTCAGTTGAGGGATGTTGCTAATACTTGGTTTATGGCTTTTCGAGGTAACCAGCGGCACGATGCCCCTCCTATGACTTGGGCTGAATTTAGTACAATATTTTTTAACAGGTTCTTGCCTCGGAGTCTGAGAGATGTCAGAGCTCGGGAGTTTGAGCAGTTGGTCCAGGGAGAACAAATGATTGTTTCAGAGTATGACATAAAGTTCACCCGATTATCCCGGTATACCCCTCATTTGATCAGTACTGAAGAAATGAAGGTGAAACGATTTGTAGATGGACTTCAAGATTATCTATTTCGATCTATTCATCTTACGGAGACTACTACATATACACATGCTTTGGATGCTGCTATCAAGTTTGAGGCTCGGGACAGGGAGAGACAAGCTGAGAGAGAATCCCGAAAGAGGCCGAGATCAGAGGAGAGGGCTAGACCACAGCAGAGTGGTCAGGGTAGACGGCCACAAATATCTGCCCTTCCCCTTACACGACGTCATATGGGATTGATGCAGAGAGACTCAGACCGTAGACCTATTCAGAGTACTGTGTCCCATACAGTGTCTTCACCATTGGTAGCCCAGCCATGGCGAGGTACCCCACCATGTGTGACTTGTGGGCGACCTCATTCAGGAGGTTGCCGACTCGAAAGTAGGAATTGTTATCGATGTGGACAAATGGGTCATCTAAAGAGGGATTGTTCAGTACCCGCAGAGCAATTGTCATTTCTCCATGCTACTTCGTCAGCGCCCCATCCTCAGCAAAATATGAATATGGTAGGAGAACAAAGATCTGTAGTGAGGGGACAAGCGGCAGGTGGTAGAGGACAGCCAGTGGGTGATCGAGGACATGCCTCCACTAGCAGAGCTCATGGTAGAGTTTATACCCTCACACCACATGATGCAAATGCATCTAATGCTGACGTTACATGTACATTGCCAGTTGGTTTAGTAAATGTCAGAGTATTATTTGATTCGAGAGCTACTCATTCATTTATATCACCATATTTTGTGACTTATCTTGGTAGAGATACATGTAGGCATTGCATTTTTGCATACCAACCCGATGAGGAGTCTTATAAGGAGGCACCGCCTTTTAGTCGTGGAGTTCGCGGAAAGCGGTGGAAGGAAAGGTGAAGTCAAGAGATAATACATTTCAGAATTAATTCGCTAAGTTCGCTCAGAGTTTGCTTGCTGAATGTTCGTTTCAAAGCGTATCTACAACCCGAAAATCACCGCAAACCCTTCCAAGCCCACCTAGATACCCAAATCCACATCCAAAGCCCATTAAACCAAAACAAATCAAACACCAAGCCCACCACCCTTGAGGCCCACGACCATGACACCAAATTTCACCCTCTTTGCACTATTCCATCATAACTTACCCTTCTACCTATTCACTTTAACCTTTGACCTCACCTTTTACCTTGGTATCAATTTTCCAAACCATTTATTATACCAACCCTACACCATTTAATAGCCTCCCTCACCAAGTCAAGCATCTCCCCCACACCATTAACTCCCTACACCCCACGCCCATCACCTCCCACCTCATTTTGATTCATTTTCAAACCATCTTTGTGTATTGTCAACAAAGCAACACAATTATGCATCACATTTCAACAAAGCTTTGTATCAAATTAATTGCCCTTGGCCTACCTATTAAATGCACTCCAAATTGCCTATATAAACTCTCATTTTTCAGCCTTGGAGGAGCTAGCACATTTGAGCATACACTTAGCATTTGGAGATCATAAACCAGCCCCTTATTTCCCCTACAACACACGCCCAAAGTCCTCTCCTTCACTGCCCATCCTCACGCACAAAAACAGCCTTCATACAGCCCCTGGAACTAGCGCACACTGCCTCACTGCAGCCCATCATCTCTCGCCCTTCACTGCCTCACTTCTGCCTTTGATCTTCACGCACCTACTGCCTCATTTCAGCCCCCTAAACCTTCACGCCTATCACTCTCATTCAGCCCTCAAACCAGCGCACCATCACCTCACTTTAGCTCCCCTGGAATCAGCTCTAATATTAACACCCCATTCAGCCCTCATTTAGCCACCATATTCACGCCCAAACAGTAGCATTTCACTCAAAACAGTGACCAAATTCACTGAAACAGTGAGCAAAACACTGAACTCGAAATCCTTTGAAGAACCGAGCAAACTTCAACCCAACACCTCTCAAAATTCACCAAGACAACCTTAAACTCATTACCAACCAGTGAGCAAAGTACGAAGACCTGAAACACAGCAAAGCGGACTCAAAACAGCGAGCGAAGCGGCAAAGCAGTTAGCAAAACACTAAAACAGCGAACCGGCGTGATCGTGGTGATTTAGCCTTTCCGACAGCCGTGTAACGCGTCTCCGAGCAACGACAAAAAAGGTTAGACCTGAGGGTTTATATTACAGAATTTTCTTACATAAAATAATGATTTAAAAATGTATTTTATGGTATTTTAGCATGAGTAGTTAACTTGGCATGTTGTTGGAATTGGCTCACATGAAATAATGGCTTAAAAAAATGTATTTCATGTGTTTAATGTGTTCAATTATTTTAGTATGTTGTATTAAATTTATTTACATAAAATAATGATTTAGGAAATGTATTTTTATGTGTTTAGTATGAATGATTAGCTTCGCATGTCATTTAGGATTAATTCACATGAAATAATGACTTAGGATGGTTATTTGAGCATGTTATTTAGAATTAGTTCGCATGAAATAATGAATTAGTATATGATGTGATTTCGGGATGAATGAAATATGTGTTCTTTCTTGTGGTATATCGGATGGAAACCCGGACATAAATTCCATAGCCGAATCCGAATGGACGGTATTATGGTTTGCACTCGGGATACAATGCCCCGTACCACTCGAAAGATTCATGTATTTCATTTCATCCAACTTGTATTTGAGCATGATTAGGCTACTAGAATGTTATTTTATTTCAAGCATGTTTTAGTTATTTACCTTTTGTATTAGGAATTTAAATTAAGGCATGTTTAGACTACTATGTATGTAGCATGTTTGATGTGTGATGTCGGATGTTTACCGTTATGAAAAGTTTACTGTTGAAGCTTGCAAACCTAGAATTTAGACTACTTTGACCAACATGTATGTTGAGTAGACTTGGTTAATATTGCACAAATCCATTCATTACAAACGACATAAGTAAGGGACCATTCTGAACCCAACGGTTTGAGGTCTTCCCTTGCGAGGGGTGAGTGCGGCCTTAAATCATTTTCCCGGTTCACACCGGGTGGCGACTCCATTATTCTCCGATTTAGTCCCCCGTGGGCTACTCCGTACTCTCAACTAGGCCCTGAGTCTAGAACAGCATGCGTCGCCCAGTTTCTGTGTCCTACAGTCTGGCGACTCCACTGGGGATAGAGAATCGGCCCCGAAATAATGTCTTGTAATGTTTGTGATTTGTGCTTTAATTAACCATGTTTACTGTGGGTTTATGGAATTTAATCAAAGGCATTGCTAGGGCTAGGTGATGGTTTGGTGTCTTCCTTCATTCACTACCTTTTTATAAGGAAAAGCTGTGAAGGCACCTAGATAATCATTTTCCTAGTGGGTGGTTGGTGTCTTCCTTCATTCACTACCTTTTTATAAGGAAAAGCTGTGAAGGCATCTAGATAATCATCTCATGTGATAGACTAATTTGGAGGACTCGTTGTTTATTCCTGTCACCAAGCGATAAGAGCCTAAGGGGCTAAGGTACTTAAGAGAGCCTCGCTCCACCTTCCCTCTGGGGAATCTACAACGGGAAGTCCATTTGACAGTTAGTCACATACCTTAACTTGTTGACATATAAGGTGCACCCACTTGGTCGTTTGAACCCTTGAGTGGGGAGTCCTAGTTGTGGGTAATCCTTTGTCAATAAGGGCCTTTGTTTACATTCCTAAAACCTACACATAAACGGTAGTTTTATGACTCTTAGAAATTATTTACTATTGCTTGTGTTTTGGACCATTATCATTTGGATTCAGTTGGACTGATTGTCAATAAATGTGAACTTGTTGGGCCATTTAAACAGGGACAAGTTCATGTCCTTTGACCATTGGGCCAAAAGCTTCTAAAATGTCAATGGGCCATTCTGTGTTTGGGCTTCTTATTATTTGGAGTTATTTAGTTATATTATTGCAAAATGTAAACTTGTTGGGCCTTTTCAACTGGGACAAGTTTGCACTGCGCAATAGTATGATTGAATACTTTGAAATGATAATAAGCTGATTTGTATATGTATTGCACACATCTTATACACCTCACGCATACATGCATCAGCTAACCCTTATGTTTCCAAAGCCATCATAGATACCTGTTGGGTTAGGGAAGAGAAAAGACTCACCAAGAATCCAATAGCAAGAATGAGTGAATCTGTCAACGAGGGATCCCGAATGGATCAGATTGAGGCAAGTCTCACCAGAATGACAGAACAGTTGCAAGCACTTACTGCTGCCATGTCAAATATGGCTGCACCCCCCCGGCTGGGGGAAGTTCTGAGAATGAGAGGCGTGAAGAGCCTCAGAACAGGGTAAATGATGATGCTCCAATATTTGATGATGATATGGCCGAATATGCTGCTGGGAAGATGGCTGGGAATCAGGCAGAAATACAGAAACTTCGTGACCAGATGGAGTCTGTTACCCGTAAACTAAAGGGGAAACATGAAGACTTGTTGGATTATGATTCCATGACCTTTGAGGAACAGTTGCCTGCTTAGTTCAAGATGCCGGATATGGCCAAGTTCAATGGAAATGGGGATCCGAGGGTCCATCTCCGCCAGTACGTTTCAGTCATGAGTTCAGTGGGTTTGTCGAAGCGTCAGGTGCAGAAAATGTTTGGCATGTCACTCGAGGGAGCTCCTGTTGTATGGTACCACAGTCTTGAGAAGAAAGTGAAGGAAGACTGGAGGGAGTTAGCTGATGCCTTCCTGAAGCAATATGTTACGGACTTGGAGATTGATTTGTCACTCCGAGATTTAGAGAACACTAAACAGAAGCCAGAAGAGAACTTCAAGGAGTATGTAGACCCCTAGAGGAGCCAGCTTTTAAAGATGCAGACTCGACCCTCAGAGAAGGACCAGATAAAGATGATCATCAAGGGCACTAAGCCCTCCATCTATGGCAAGATAAGGAGGATTACCTCCATGATTACGGATTTTCGACAGTTGAGGGAGACTGTTATAGATATTGATGAAGAGGAAACCGAGAATCGGAAGTTCTATAGCCTGAATAGAAGAAATGTTGGAGGACCATCGGGGATCAAGCCTGTTTCTGCTTAGGTTGCTGCAGTTAAGAATAGACGTTTTTCCAACTTGGGTAGGCCCCTGTCAAAAGTTCTTGAAAAGTTGATAAAGCAAGGATTCCTGAAACCATTGGAACCAAAACCTTCCACATCCTCCACCACCACATCTTAACTTAAACCAATACTTGCCACTTCCACCAACAGAAAGGACATGACACCATAATTGTGCCCGACTCCGCCATGAAATCCAAGACCTGATAGACTCCAAGAAAATACCTGACCCAGAAACAGAACAGCTAAACACTCACCGTAACCCTCTACCCAATTATCACTCTGTTCCCCCACCTACTTACTGATCATCAACTCTGGCCTTCCAGAAGACCTTGTCCTGCAAACCTTTGACCAAACAGCCTTTTGCCTTGGTATTTGGGACAGTAATAGTGAATATTGGCAGAACAGAAGAAGGATTTCTGGGAAAATTTCTCAAGCAGTGATGAGGAAGAAGTAAAAGGTATGACCCGGTAGGCGTTTTTACAATGATACAGTTGAAAAGGGGAAAGAAGTCCTGGAAGAAGGCCGAGAAGTGACTGAGAATGCTGAGAATACTGAAGATGACACAGTACTGCGGCAATTAAAGAAGACTCGAGCACAAGTCACCATTTGGGAATTATTTGTGCATCTGGAGAACACAGGGGCGGGCTATGGTAGAAGCTCTCAGCAAAATTGGTACCAGAAGATGCCAATCCGGTTATGTTTGTGGGATCAGTACAGAGAGAGGCTCCACAAATAACCTTCTCTGATGAAGAACTCCCAGCTGAGGGAGAAATCACAACAGGCCTTTATTCATCCGAGCTGAAGTCAGGGGCAAGAAAACATCCTGTGTAATGGTGGATGACGGCTCCCATGTAAAATGTATGTGATGATCCCGCCTGACCAGAAGCTAGCGACTGGGTATGAAGAAGGCAGATCTAAATCCCTCCAACATGACTATCAAAGCCTATGATGATAGCAAACGAGGAGTCGATGGACTTTTGCTGCAATAGTCAAGGTTGGCCCGGTGGAAGATGAGGTGGAGTTTACTGTACTGGACATCCCAGCTACTTTTGCCTTACTGCTGGGAAGACCTTGGTTCCATAAGCTTGGGGGCGTGCCCTCTACTTTACACCAGATGATCAAGTTCCCACACGAGGGGAAAATTGTCATCATTCAAGCCGAGGTAGATAATGCAGTAGCCGCTTTGGAAATACAACCTCTCACAAGGTTCCAAGTGTCGGCGACTTTCGAGGAATGAGTGGACCCCAAGGTAGCGAAGATTATGGAGAAGATGAAATTTGAACCAGGTAAAGGTTCCTCATTGTCCAACTTTAAGGGGCAGAATACTCGAAGGGGTTTGGGGTACCGATCTGATGAAGATAAGCCGAAGGCCAAGAAGAAAGGCCTAAAACTAATAGACTATTTTGTGAAGGCCTCGGGATACCAAGGGGAGCCTGAACCAGTAGAAGTCAATGGGGTAGTGGTGCCTGGATTTGAGATTTTCCAGGACGTGTTGGGAAAGAAGCTGATAATAGAAGAAGCTGCAAAGAAGGAAGAAAAATGGGAGGAAGAGTTGATGATACTGGAGAGCCTGACCCTTGAAGAGAATGAGGAAACCAAGGAAGACCCAGCTCTGGGAGATGAAGCATCTGTGGAAGATTAGGATGTTTATCTCTCTGATTTATTTGAATGTATTCCCACTTCTGCTTGCAATAAAGACATTCCTTTCGCTTACTTGTCCGAGTCTCCCAATTTACACGACTTGAGCATATTTGACATCAACTCCACCAAAACAAACACATTCAACCTTGGTACGACTGAGAGTCCCAAGGAAATCTTGATTGCAAGTGAGGTCACTTCCGAAGAAAGGGAAAAATTAGAAGAAGTGCTGGTCAAGTATGCCAAAGTATTTGCTTGGTCCTATGAGGACATGCCTGGGGTAGAAAGAAGCATCGCCCAACATGCAATTCCAACTTATCTGAATATGAGGCCAGTAAAGCAGAAACTCCGACGAATGAGACCAGAGTGGGCTGAGAAGGTCAAAGAAGAAGTCAAGAAACAGATAGACGTGAGGTTCCTGGAAGTGGTAAAATATCCAGAATGGTTGGCAAATATTGTGCCGGTGCCGAAGAAGGATGGAAAAGTCAGGATGTGTGTAGACTACAGAGACCTTAATAAGGCTTGCCCGAAGGATGGCTTTCCTTTGCCACATATAGATGTACTGGTTGATAGTGCGGCTTCATCTGCTATGTATTCATTCGCAGATGGGTTTTCAGTATACAACCAGGTCCTCATGGCAGAAGAAGATAAACATAAGACTGCATTTGTTACAGAATGGGGTACTTACTGCTACAAGGTGATGCCGTTTGGGCTTAAGAATGCTGGAGCCACTTACCAGCAGATGGCCACTACTTTGTTCATGATTTGATGCACAAAGAGATTGAGGTGTATGTGGATGACATGATGGTAAAATCAGAAACAAGAGTTGGGCACATTGAAGCATTGGAGAAATTCCTTCAGAGGGTTGACTAGTATAATCTGCGGTTGAATCCCAAGAAATGTGTATTCGGAGTGACATCGGGAAAGTTGCTTGGCCATTCAGTGGGAAAGGGAGGAATATAAGTGGATCTTGAAAAGATCAAGGCTATTACTGAGATGCTAGCTCCAAAAACAGAGAAAGAAGTCAGAGCATTCCTGGGGAAAATTCAGTATATCAGCAGGTTCATTGCGAAGTTGACATCAGTATGTGAGCCTATTTTCAAGCTGTTGAGAAAGGACCAGCCAGTGAAGTGGAATGAACAGTGTCAGATAGCTTTTGATAAAGTCAGAGAATATTTGGTGAAGCCTCCTGTGTTGAGACCTCCGAGACAAGGTAGACCTTTGGTACTCTATTTGGCAATTGAACCCGAAGCACTGGGGGCGATGGTAGTACAGGCAGATGAGACTGGGGTGGAGCATGCAGTTTACTACTTGAGTAAGAAGTTGCTTCCATACGAATCACGTTATCAGGAAGTGGAGAAGATCTGTTTAGCTGTGGTGTGGGCTTCCAGAAAACTGCGACACTATTTTCAGTCTTACAAGATCCAGGTGGTGTCAAAAGGGAATCCCTTGAAATACCTGCATTCAGTGCCTTCTCTGGTTAGGAAGTTGAGTAGATGGCTGGTGCTGCTAACGGAGTTCGATATTGAGTATCTTACTTCCAAGGTCATTAAAGGGCGAGCTGTGGCAGAATTCTTGGCACTGCAACCTGTCGAAGGAGACCAGTACAAGTTTGAATTCCCAGATGAAGAGATCCAGGCAATAGCAATTCAGGGATGGAAGATGTATTTCGATGGAGCAGTAAACTGTAAAGGAGTAGGAATTGGCATTGTGATAGTGACCCCTGAAGGAGAAACCCTACATATGGCTAAGAGGTTGACATTCGGTGTAACTAACAACATGGCTGAGTACGAAGCATGTGCTTTTGGGTTAACTGCACTAATAGCCTTGAAAGCTGAGGATGTGGAGGTTTATGGAGATTCATTGTTGGTAATCCGACAGATGCAAGGAGAATGGGAACTGAAGGAAGAACGGTTGAAGCCTTATTTGTTTCACCTCCGGAACTTGGCACAAGCTCTCCATGACTGTAAGTTTCAGCACTTACCTCGAGAAGAGAATCAGATGGCAGATGCATTAGCTACACTTGCAGCAACTTGGGAAAATCCAGAGAAGCTTGTAATGAAGCCACTTGTATTGACAACAGCAGGTAAACCGGTGTATGAGACAGAGAGGATAATGGATGTAGAAGTTGATGACGGGAAGCCCTGGTATCATGACATTCAGAGATACCTGAAATATGGAGAATTCCCAAGTGAAGCGAACAGAAAAGACCGCGTGGCCATTCAAAAGTTAGCTTCCCAATATGTGATTTTAAAAGGAGAGTTGTATAAGAGGCAGGCAAACGGTATTCAGTTGAAGTGTTTGAAGAAAGAAGATGCTCAGCAAATAATGGAGGAAATACATGCCGGGGTATGTGGTCCACATATGAATGGGTTGAACTTATCCCGCAAGATAGTGAGACAGGGTTTTTACTGGTCAACTATGGAGACATACTGTGGATGGTGAAGCATTGTCATGATTGTCAGATACATGGTAATTTGAACTATTTGCCGCATACAGAATTGCATGGGTTGTCAGAGTCATGGCCTTTCTCAGCATGGGGAATTGACATGATCGGGGAAATTCGGCCAAATGCGTCGAATGGACATCGCTTTATAGTAGTGGCAGTAGACTACTTCTCAAAATGGGTAGAAGCCGAGTCATTTCGTAATGTTACAGCAAAGCAGATGGCCAAGTTCATAGCTCGGAATCTCATTTGTCGATATGGCATGCCGCACCATGTGGTAACAGACAATAGAGTCCAATTTCAGGGAGAAACCAAGGCAATGTTACATCGGTATGGAATAGGCCATCACAAGTCCTCACCATACAGATCGCAGGCTAATGGGGCAGTCGAGGCAGCCAACAAGACGATTAAGACAATATTGGCCAAGATGACGGAAAATTGCAGGGATTGGGCTGACAAACTACCGTATGCTTTGTGGGGATATAGAACTTCTGTGAGAACTGCAATAGGAGCCACGCCTTATTCCTTGGTCTATGGGACGGAGGCAGTATTGCCAGTGGAAGTTGAGATTCAGTCCATGCGGGTTTTAGCTGAAGCAGAATTACCTGAGTCAGAATGGGCCGCACAGAGGTTTGAGCAGTTAGCATTGGTGGATGAGAAGAGGATGAAGTCCTTGCATCATATGCAGATTTATCAGAAGAGGTTGGCTCGAGCATTTAATAAAAAGGTGCGTCCTACCAAGATCAAGAAAGGTGACTTGGTACTTAAACAGTCAAAGCCGTCGACAACAGACCCTCGAGGAAAGTTCAGACCAAACTGGGAGGGAACGAGTTCACTGAGCCAATCAATGTAGACAGGTTGAAGCTGTACTTTGCCTAGAGAAGATAGGACAGCATCCTGAAGAACAAGCAGAAGACCTAACCCAACAGGATAGGAAATTCACTCTTGCATACATGCACACATGTAACAAACTTGCATCTTGTCTCTGTGTTTTGTTTTTATTTATATCCACAGGTTTGGAAAAAGGAAGAAGAAAGCAACGAGAATAAGATAATAAGAAATCTTGAAAGCACTGCATTGGATTCGGATAGTAATCCTTGGGTTGAGGCCCGTGTTGGTATCAGAATTGAGAAGGAATCTGAGGGCTGAGGCCCATTTGAGTTCGAGTTTCATGAATGGATCCTGGGGGCGAAGCCCACATTCTCAACAGCAGAAAGGAAGAATTCTTGAGTGAAAAAAAATAATAATAAAAAAAAAAAAATAGAGAGAGAGAAATCTTTGATAGCTAGATATATGTCCGGTGATGACATTATGTGCTATAAGGAGAAGCCTTAGAAGCAATAAGTGCGAGAAGTGTCCTTCGCCGGTATTCTGAACAGATCAATCTTGATTAGACTCGTGAGCACATGGATGCGGGATCTCAACGGTGGAAGCCTGAGTGGTTAATGAGATGACCAGTTGAAGAGATGGTGGATCAGTGAATGACTGTTGGCTTGGATGTCCACTCTGGTTTACGTACGCTACAATATATGATATGGTCAGAAATAAAAGAAAAAGTCTCTAAAAAAG
The DNA here is from genome assembly GCA_019454045.1 of Zanthoxylum bungeanum. Classification (NCBI taxonomy): domain Eukaryota; kingdom Viridiplantae; phylum Streptophyta; class Magnoliopsida; order Sapindales; family Rutaceae; genus Zanthoxylum; species Zanthoxylum bungeanum. The sequence goes on along the minus strand of SKCR01032229.1, from coordinate 55,195 downwards.
AAAGAAAAAGAAAAATGGGCCGCCTATAACCGATAAGCGTGAAGCTACCCATGGGCGAGTATTAGGACCACCATGAGGAGAAATGATACCTTAAAGGGTAGGCGTGTCAAGAAAAAAAAAGAAAAAAAAAAAAAAAGGAAGAAAAAGAGAAAAATTCAAAATAAAGAAAGAGACAAGAAGAAGACCATATCATGTTGAGTATGTCGAAATAATCACAGAATGTGATTTAGACGTCCAGGTTTGTTAGACCCACTGGTCTGATTCTCCGAAGCGAAATCATCAAGTTGGTTAGCTTAAGGAATAAGCTGTGAAAGAGCCTTGGCACACACACACTAGGAGTCTAGTTCAGATCACCTATTTAGGTGATCGGAGTCGAGCACATCCCGCACTTTGAAGACTCTCTGGCTTTGACGTAAATCACCTGTTGAGGACGGAAATATATCTAGTTACCAGGATTATCTCGTGAGAGAAAGTGTAATATGTCGGAAGGAATCATTGGTAGTTTCACCTAGTATGGTATTCTGAGGGCGAGGCCCACATCAGTTTCAGTATCAGCCGGGTATGACGCTCAGAGGGCGGGGCCCACATAAGTTCAGATCAGTATCTGCCGGGCATGACACTCCGGGTATGGAGACACATCAGCTACGGTATCAGTTTTGGGGATGCGTCCCAGGGTTGAGACCCACATCATTGTAAGTATATTGCATTGTGGGGATGCGTCCCCGGGCCGAGGCCCATTTTATCAACGATATTGGGATGCATCCCAGGGTCGAGGCCCCCGTTGTCGGTTGCAGTTATTGGGATGCGTCCCAGGGTCGTAGACCCACTGCATCATCATATTCTATTTTGGGGATGCGTCCCCGGGCCGAGGCCCATTTTGTCAACGGTATTGGGATGCGTCCCAGGGTCGAGGCCCCCGTTGTCGGTTGTAGTTATTGGGATGCGTCCCAGGGTCGTAGACCCACTGTATCATCATATTCTATTTTAGGGATGCATCCCCGGGCCGAGGCCCATTTTTCAACGGTATTGGGATGCATCCCAGGGTCGAGGCCCCCGTTGTCGGTTACAGTTATTGGGATGCGTCCCAGGGTCGTAGACCCACTGCATCATCATATTCTATTTTGGGGATGCTTCCCCGGGCCGAGGCCCATTTTGTCAACGGTATTGGGATGCGTCCCAGGGTCGAGGCCCCCGTTGTCGGTTGCAGTTATTGGGATGCGTCCCAGGGTCGTAGACCCACTGCATCATCATATTATATTTTGGGGATGCGTCCCCAGGCCGAGGCCCATTTTGTCAACGGTATTGGGATGCGTCCCAGGGTCGAGGCCCCCGTTGTCAGTTGCAGTTATTGAGATGCGTCACAGGGTCGTAGACCCACTGCATCATCATATTCCATTTTGGGGATGCGTCCCCGGGCCAAGGCCCACTTCATCTACAGTTTTTGGGAATGAATCCCAGGGTCGAGGCCCACATCAACTCAACACAACAGGCGGACCAGGTGGCAGCTGGCGAGCTAGGTAAGTGAAAATGCATTGCACGAACTTTGATAGGATTGTCACTGGCACATACTGAACAAATCCCATCAAAGTGGGGGCGACTGTAGGCATTGCATTTTTGCATACCAAACCCGATGAGGAGTCTTATAAGGAGGCACCGCCTTTTAGTCGTGGAGTTCGCGGAAAGCGGTCGAAGGAAAGGTGAAGTCAAGAGATAATACATTTCAGAATTAATTTGCTAAGTTCGCTCAGAGTTTGCTTGCTGAATGTTCGTTTCAAAGCGTATCTACAACCCGAAAATCACCGCAAACCCTTCCAAGCCAACCTAGATACCCAAATCCACATCCAAAGCCCATTAAACCAAAACAAATCAAACACCAAGCCCACCACCCTTGAGGCCCACGACCATGACACCAAATTTCACCCTCTTTGCACTATTCCATCATAACTTACCCTTCTACCTATTCACTTTAACCTTTGACCTCACCTTTTACCTTGGTATCAATTTTCCAAACCATTTATTATACCAACCCTACACCATTTAATAGCCTCCCTCACCAAGTCAAGCATCTCCCCCACACCATTAACTCCCTACACCCCACGCCCATCACCTCCCACCTCATTTTGATTCATTTTCAAACCATCTTTGTGTATTGTCAACAAAGCAACACAATTATGCATCACATTTCAACAAAGCTTTGTATCAAATTAATTGCCCTTGGCCTACCTATTAAATGCACTCCAAATTGCCTATATAAACTCTCATTTTTCAGCCTTGGAGGAGCTAGCACATTTGAGCATACACTTAGCATTTGGAGATCATAAACCAGCCCCTTATTTCCCCTACAACACACGCCCAAAGTCCTCTCCTTCACTGCCCATCCTCACGCACAAAAACAGCCTTCATACAGCCCCTGGAACTAGCGCACACTGCCTCACTGCAGCCCCTCTTCTCTCGCCCTTCACTGCCTCACTTCTGCCTTTGATCTTCACGCACCTACTGCCTCACTTCAGCCCCCTAAACATTCACGCCTATCACTCTCATTCAGCCCTCAAACCAGCGCACCATTACCTAACTTTAGCTCCCCTGGAATCAGCTCTAATATTAACACCCCATTCAGCCCTCATTTAGCCACCATATTCACGCCCAAACAGTAGCATTTCACTCAAAACAGTGACCAAATTCACTGAAACAATGAGCAAAACACTGAACTCGAAATCCTTTGAAGAACCGAGCAAACTGCTACCCAACACCTCTCAAAATTCACCAAGACAACCTTAAACTCATTACCAACCAGTGAGCAAAGTACGAAGACCTGAAACGCAGCAAAGCATACTCGAAACAGCGAGTGAAGCGGCAAAGCAGTTAGCAAAACACTAAAACAGCGAACCGGCGTGATCATGGTGATTTAGCCTTTCCGACAGCCGTGTGTAACGCGTCTCCGAGCAACGACAAAAAAGGTTAGACCTGAGGGTTTATATTACAGAATTTTCTCACATAAAATAATGATTTAAAAATGTATTTTATGGTATTTTAGCATGAGTAGTTAACTTGGCATGTTGTTGGAATTGGCTCACATGAAATAATGGCTTAAAAAAATGTATTTCATGTGTTTAATGTGTTCAATTATTTTAGTATGTTGTATTAAATTTATTTACATAAAATAATGATTTAGGAAATGTATTTTTATGTGTTTAGTATGAATGATTAGCTTGGCATGTCATTTAGGATTAATTCACATGAAATAATGACTTAGGATGGTTATTTGAGCATGTTATTTAGAATTAGTTCGCATGAAATAATGAATTAGTATATGATGTGATTTCGGGATGAATGAAATATGTGTTCTTTCTTGTGGTATATCGGATGGAAACCCGGACATAAATTCCATAGCCGAATCTGAATGGACGGTATTATGGTTTGCACTCGGGATACAATGCCCCGTACCACTCGAAAGATTCATGTATTTCATTTCATCCAACTTGTATTTGAGCATGATTAGGCTACTAGAATGTTATTTTATTTCAAGCATGTTTTAGTTATTTACCTTTTGTATTAGGAATTTAAATTAAGGCATGTTTAGACTACTATGTATGTAGCATGTTTGATGTGTGATGTCGGATGTTTGCCGTTATGATAAGTTTACTGTTGAAGCATGCAAACCTAGAATTTAGACTACTTTGACCAACATGTATGTTGAGTAGACTTGGTTAATATTGCACAAATCCATTCATTACAAACGACATAAGTAAGGGACCATTCCGAACCCAACGGTTTGAGGTCTTCCCTTGCGAGGGGTGAGTGCGGCCTTAAATCATTTTACCGGTTCACACCGGGTGGCGACTCCATTATTCTCCGGTTTAGTCCCCCGTGGGCTACTCCGTACTCTCAACTAGGCCCTGAGTCTAGAACAGCATGCGTCGCCCAGTTTCTGTGTCCTACAATTCAGAGGCATTAGATTCACCCCTTGTTATAACTACACCTGTAGGAGAACCTATAGAGGTTACACAGAGAGTGAAGGCTTGCCCAGTTGAGATTTATGGGCATATGTATTATGCTGATTTGGTGGTGCTAAGCATATTGGGGTTTGATGTTATTCTGGGAATGGATTGGTTAGCTGCACATAATGCATTGGTTGATTACCGGAAGAAGATTGTCACCTTGTATACCCATGATCGGCCAGTTAGTGTTTATCAGGGAGATATGAGTGTGGTACCCCATAATTTGATATCGGTAATGCAAGCATACAAGCTTCTTCACAAGAAGAATGTGGGATATCTAGCTTTTGTGACGGATAGTAGAGCGGAAGAAAATATTATTGATCAAATTCCAGTGGTAAAAGAGTATCCTGATATTTTCCCAGATGCGTTACCGGGATTGCCATAGGATAGAGAGATTGAATTCTGCATAAATATAGTTCCTGGCACGCAACCCATATCAATTCCCCCGTATAGGATGGCTCCTACAGAACTTAAGGAATTGAAGGTACAATTGCAAGATTTGTTGGACAAAGGGTTCATTCGTCCCAGTGTGTCTCCATGGGGTGCCCCAATGTTGTTTGTAAAGAAGAAAGATGGGACACTTCAGTTGTGTATAGATTATCGACAGTTAAATAAGGTGACAATTAAGAATAAGTACCCATTACCGAGGATTGATGATTTGTTTGATCAACTTCAGGGAGCTCAGTGTTTCTCAAAAATAGACCTCCGATCGGGATATCATCAGTTGAGGATTAGGGAAAGTGATGTACCAAAAACAGCTTTTCGGACTAGATATGGACATTACGAATTCTTTGTAATGTCATTTGGTTTGACTAATGCCCCTGAAGCTTTTATGGATTTGATGAATAAAGTATTCAGGCCCTTTTTGGATCTATTTGTAATAGTTTTCATTGATGATATCATGGTGTATTCATATAGTGAGAAGGAACACGCGGAAAACTTACATCAGGTACTACAGACTTTGAGAGAGCACAAGTTGTTTGCTAAGTTCTCTAAGTGTGAGTTTTGGTTGTCCAGAGTGGTGTTTCTGGGACATGTGGTGTCAAAAGAAGGAATTGGTGTAGATTCCCAGAAAATTGAAGCTATTCAAAAGTGGCATAGGCTCGCCAGTGTGACAGAGATTCGTAGTTTCTTGGGGTTAGCGGGATACTACCGGAGATTCAGGAAAACTTGTCTAGAATAGCTGCTCTGTTAACTCGATTGACGCAGAAAAATATAAAGTATGTGTGGTCAGATGCCTGTGAGAGAAGTTTTCAATAGCTTAAACAACGGTTGACTACCGCTCTTGTTCTAGCTTAACCATCAAGGAGGGTTTATGGTGTATTGTGATGCTTCTAGAGTGGGAATGGAATGTGTGTTGATGCAAGGAGGAAAAGTTATTGCCTATGCTTCTAGGCAGCTAAAACCTTATGAACAAAATTATCCCACCCACGACTTGGAGATGGCAGCCATAATTTTTGCCTTGAAGATATGGCGACATTACTTGTATGGTGAAAAGTTTGAGATTTTTACTGACCACAAAAGTCTCAAGTATATTCTGAGTCAAAAAGATCTTAATTTGAGGCAGAGGTGATGGATTGAGTTGTTGAAAGATTATGATTGTTCAATACAATATCATCCTGGTAAGGCTAATGTGGTAGCTGATGCCTTAAGCATGAAATCTATGGGGAGTTTAGCTCATCTACCAACTGAAAGGTGGCAACCAGCCAGACAGGTGCAGAAATGTATTTCAGATGGAGTAAGCTTTCAAGTAACTGATCAAGGAACATTGCTGGCACAGATTCAGGTCCAATCTACACTGATGGATGAGATTAGAACTGCTCAGGAAACAAACGATCAAATCCAACGGATTAGAGATAAACTAAAGCAAGGTGTGGATGAGGAGTATTATGTAGACAATGAAAATCTCCTGAGAAAGAAAGGCATAATTGTTGTTCCTCTAATTCCTGAGTTGAGAAACTTGTTGTTAGAGAAAGCCCACGCCTCATCCTATACTATGCACCCTGGAGTTACCAAGATGTACCATGATTTAAAAGATCTCTATTGGTGGGATGGTATGAAAAGGATGTAGTGGAGTTTGTTGCTAAATGTCTTACTTGTCAGCAAGTTAAAACAGAGCATCAGAGACCAGCAGGGAAACTTCAAAGTTTGGATATTCCTGAATGGAAATGGGAGAATATCACTATGGATTTTGTAACTGGGCTTCCTCGTACCTCGAAAGGGTATGATTCCTCGAAAGGGTATGATCACTATGGATCAGCAAGTTAAAATATAATCTACTACTAAAATGAGAAACCTAAATAGTAACCGCCCACAAAACCTAGACAATTTTTTTTTTATATATTTTACTGTTATTTTATTTTGAATTATTTTTATATGTTTTTTTTATTTCATGAATTTTTTATTATTCATTGTACTTCAAGACGCAGACTCTGACTATTAACTCTTTCACATTGAATTAGAAATATTATTTGAGAATTGAAAGACAAATGAATGAGGTATAAATATGTAACGATCGGTAATCTCGACTACTGTTACAGTGTGGGACGAGTATTACATAATATAAATTATGTTATGTTTGGACATATATACACTCATGAAATGACCTTGGGGACAATCGGTAAATTCTTTGAGATTCCAATACAAGATGGTATTTGGGTCATAAATTTATCATAAAAACTCTTATTTTTATGAATATTATATTTTCGGAAAGCTAAGATCGAGACCTACAACTTTCGTGTTGGATATTTTTCCAAATTCGACTCAGAAATATTTCAAAAATCACGATTTCCGCGGATGCTACAGTAAATTTCGAGTAAAGTCTAGAAATGGTGATGTGGCACAATCTTTACCACCCATTTCAATACAAAAATCATCCACCTTCTCCTATAAATAGAGCACTATTCATTCACTTCTTTCACCTCATGAGGAGGCCAAAATCCCCAGACAATGAAGCAAAGAAGCTCTCCAAATATCTTCACATCTTATGGAAAATTGAGAAGGAAAAGTGATGAAATCTCAAGCTTTCTTGGTCAATTTAGCTTCTTTTTCTTCTCTTTTTTTTTTTTACTTGGAACATGAGCATCCATTCTCCATTTACATCTTCATGCTTAGAAACCCTATAATTTGGCGTTTTGTTGTTTGAGTAGAGTGGGCAAGAATTTGAGCTTTAATACATGTTTATGAGGTTATTTAGAATGAATTGTGCCTAAGTGTGGTTGAAATAAAGTTAAAATGTAAAGTATATGTGAGGGCCGAATTTCTTAGCTTGTGGGGGAAAATATTATTGATGTTTTGATAATAAGTTGTTGAGGTTCATACACTAAAAAATCATATGACATGAGTTTAATGTATTTTGGAGTTGATAACTTAATGAATGTAAAAGTTAGAGCTTTTGTTCAATTTTATATGGATGTATTGGGAAATTATGCTTTGTGATGGATTGTGTTATAGACATATTGTAGATAGATAAATGCTTATATGAAGGTTATAGTGTGGGAGTGTTGAAGTAATCTTGGGGCAGTGAGCATAGGGAAATGGTTTTTTGCCCTGAAATCGAGCTCACATCGCTATGCGTGTGGTCTGGCGTCGCAACGCCCAGCATATGAATGCTCTCTATTTGGATCTGGAAATGAGAACGTCGCGATGCTCGAGTAGCAAGTCGCGACGCAGAACTAGAAATGCCTTCTACCTCAGTTGTGTCTTCATGGACGTCGCGACGCGCAATGTCCAGCGTCGACGCGAAATAAAAAATTTGCTCTTTGTTTCAGTCCTGCCCAGTGGACACCCTAAGAATTTCATATCAACATACAACTTCATACTACATCCATGATTATAAATGGTTTCTTAGTTCAAACATACTAATCATACTCAAATACATGACAAATTCGTCTTCCGTAGAAATCATTTCAGCCGCATCCTGAATCAAAAGTAACCCAGTTACAGTCAAGGTTAAGGGTAATATAGGTTGATTGGTGAGTGAACACTCTTTCCTTAAGTTGATTCTTTATTATATTGTTTTAAATAACAGACTTATTTTTTGCATTGAGGGCGTTAGCCAAGTTTACTTTCAAGTATATTTTGAATAAGAATATTTTTTAGAAGTGATTTAGAAAAGTGATGATTATAAAAGCATGGTTTTATATTTTCGAAGTATGGGGGAAAAACTCACATCAGTATGTAACTTGACTCAGATATGTAATTGACAGATTTAGATATCGTGTGCACTCGCAGTTCAGGACTAGGGATGACAGATGCCCCTAGATCATAGATTCAGAGTCTAGAGGGTAGCATAGATCTGCACCCCTGGCTCTAGATTTGTGGCTTGGGGGACGACGATACTTAACGCCCCAAGACCATCAGATTTCAGGTTTATGGGGACGGCGATACGTAACGCCCCTAGATCCTAGTTTCAGGGACATGTAGTGGCATGCTTTGGGAGACGACGATACGTAACGCCCCAATGCGTCAGGTTTTCAGCAAATATTCAGAAACAGATTTTCACTATTGGATTTTCGGAGACAGCCTTACAGAAAATATGATTTCAAGAAAGAGTTTTCATAAGAAACTATTTTATGAGAGTTTCAGAATTTCTATTCAAAAGTAGTTTTCAGAAAAGATTTCCAGAAAGTAATTTTTTTCAAATAAGGAAATATATTTCAAAAGAGATGATTTGAGATAAATTTGGTTTTAAAATTATGGATCTTTCAAAAAGCATTTGAGTTCCTATTTTATTTTAACTATCCACCCACTTAGACCGTTCAAACGATCTAACCCCTCACTCACAGTTTCTTTGTTTTGCAGGTTTACCCAGAGGATGAGCTCGGGAGGATGGATACTGATGGAAGTCATTAGGGTGTTGATAGAGTTCAGTTCAATCAAAGTCAAAAAAAGTTTTGTGTCATTCATGTTGTATAGTAAATATTACATATGTAATGCATTAAAAGTGTTCATTGTCAGAGTTGTAATGTGTAGTGAAATTGAGTACTTAGTATGAGGAGTATTATACATTTATGTTGTTGAGTTGGGCAATGGTCACTTGCATGAGTTTATATATGAAATGAGATTAGTAGTTGTCAAAGATTCTGAGGCTCAGGGGAATAAGACGGCCTATTCCCTGCTGGTAGTATCTTCAGATTGGGGATGTTACAAAATATTACGTGTAAGTAAATCAATTGTCTCATTTATACTATAAAATCGACAAGAACCAGAGCATTTACAATATCAATACCTAAAATATATAATCAACCCGCATAAAGTGCGAACCATGTATTAGTTTTTATCAAATTATAATATGTATTTATTTAATAGATTTATAAATTTTATTTTATACCACGTGGTGCAATGGGGAGCCTTAAAAATGTTATATATATATATATATATATTAAGATTTTTACAAAATACTCCGATAAATAACATCAAATATCGATCCATGTAAAGATATGTCAACTTAAAAATACAAAAGTAGACTAATAATATTTTATATTAAATACATAATTAATAGAAAAAACATCAATAATATTGAATATCAAACCGACACAAATGGGATGCCAAACTCGTAAAATATTACAACTCACCCTCATCATCAGCAGCAATACCACGTGTAAGTTTATATTTCAATTAATATAACCTATCGCCATTGACAAAGTTAAAATATAGATTTAATGAGGATAGAATTTATTTGTCATAAAAATGATAGATGTTCTTCATTTTAATACGGATAAATCAAAATTATCTCGTTAATATATCAGATTTTTCATTAATTTATAAAAACATATTTTAATAAATCTATTGATTGGGGGTGACTGCCCGCTCACATTTTAATGACTATCATTATCTATCGCTACTAAATAACTATTTAAGTAGGGATGAACAACGATTCCGGGTATGTCCAAAAATAGGTTCGAAATCAGAATCGATTACTCTAGGGTAGGTTCCGATTCCGAAAATAAGGAATCGAAAAAAAATAAGTTTTGATTATGATTTCACACTTTAAGGAATCAGAACCTACTTACATAACCAAATTATTGTATTTTATTTTTTAAAATCATGTGCTTTCATTTTTATATCAAATTTTTATGCTCTACAATGTGGATTTGATGACTTAAAGTTATATTTAATCAGTAATTAATTATCGATTGTTCAATATTCTTGTATCATAAAATAAACACTCCGGAATAACTTGAAATATGTTGTATTTGCTTTTGTTTAAAACGTTATAATTACCATTGTTATTAGTTCAAAATTGCTTTTGATTGTTCTAGTTTTGCATTTTAGATAAGAAATTTAGTGAATGAAAGTAGAGAGAGCATTGAAATTGTTACCAATATTTTATATATTAGGTGAATAAAACATGATATACTGGAATCGGTTGGAACCGAATCAGATTTGATGGGTAACATACCCTACTTAAATAGGTAAGTTCTATTTCTAAAAACCTAATAACAAAAAATTTTAGGCAAAATTACAAAAGTGACCCTTTAACTTTCATGTTTTTTCATTTAAGTCCGTTAACTTTCAGTTTTGTCAATTCAGTCCTCTAACTTTCAATTTTTGTCAATTCAGGGCTCCGTTATAAATTCATCACTGTTGCCGTTACAAATAACGGTGACAACAAAGTAAACGTACTCTGCTTGCATCTTCGAGCTATTTTTTGTCAAAAACACATATCACAAGTTCAATATGACTTTTTGTCAAAAAATTATAAAAATTATAACTAGTGCTAGTAACGAAGATATGTATTTATTATAAGAGATTAATATAATCAAATATTTTACCTACTATATTTAGACTCGAATCGAATGATTCGATTGTATTATTTCCATCCTTCAAAAAAAAAAATACGAGACGATATATTTTACACTGCAGTTGATCAGTGGACCCTAGTGACAAGTGTGGAAAATAATTATACGCAACTTATTTTTAGCAAAAACTTAATGGTTAGACATTACAATACATGTGATTGCACAGAATCAAAAGTATTGGTTGTCATCAAATGTAATGCCACATCATCCGAGAATGTCATCATGCCACTCAAAAGATGGAGAAAATCTACCATACAACGGAGGTAGATTTTAGTAAATGACATCAAATGTGATACCGCGTTGTATGGTAGATTTTCTCCATCTTTTGATTCGATGGAGAATAACACAATCGAATCATTCGATTCTAGTATAAATATAGTAGGTAAAACATTTGATTATCTTAATCTCTTATAAAAACACATATCTTCGTTACTAGCACTAGTTATAATTTTTATAATTTTTTGATAAAAAAGTCATATTGAACTTGAGATATGTGTTTTTGACAAAAAATAGCTCGAAGATGCAAGCAGAATACGTTTACTTTGCTATAGTTTCTTCTGTCTCCTATATTTTCTAATTGAGTGTATTAATTAAATAACAGGCAAAGTACGTTTACTTTGCTGTTGCCGTTATTTGTAATGGCAACAATGATGAATTTATAACAGAACCTTAAATTGACAAAAATTGAAAGTTAGAGGACTGAATTGACAAAACTGAAAGTTAACGGACTTAAATGAAAAAATATGAAAGTTAGAGGGTCACTTTTGCATTTTTGCCAAAATTTTAAGAAGGTTCCGGTTCCATCTCAATAGGATTGGATACTCTATTTTACTTACTCTTATTTTCAAGTGTCGAGCTCTATGTAGTAGCATGTGTTCATATATATATATATATAATCGTAATTATGTTTTTTTGTTTTTTTTTTTTAAAATTTTGTTGTCAATTTAGTATTTTCCCCGGGGTTAAAAATTACTTAAAATGTAGTAACAATTTGACAACACTTAAGAATCTCAATCTCCCCATTATAACCGCGCTTACCGTTAACAAAATTTACCATCACCGTCTTCTCTCTCTCTCCTTCACAACAACACGCAGCTTCTTCCAAATCTCAATCTCATCATATCATCATCACCCACACACTGTCTCCGTTCCTCATCTTTACAATTCCGTCTAATTCAATTCACAATTTCATTTCGATCCCCCCAAACGAACCGTACATAACGCCGTCGCTTTAATTTATCTCAAAGTCAAATTTTGTATTCAATTCTCCAGAATTTGCTCCAATCTAACGGTTCCGATCGGCGTTTTTGGGGCCGTGAATGGGGATAAACGAAATTTCGGTGAATGTATTTATAATTATTACTGCGGATTAAATCTTTAAAAAAAAAAAAAAGAGAAAAAAAATTATGCCTGGATTGGCGCAGAGGAATAATGAGCAATTTAGTAAAGCCTGCTCTGTTTCGGTTGATGGATTTTGGTCGAAACATAGCGATGATGTTAGCTTCAATCAGTTACAGAAGGTACTGGAATTTTTTTTTTTTTTTTTTTTTTGTAATTTATTGTTTGATTAGAGAAATAATTTGATTGGATCATAGTTTTGAAATTGAATTTGGATGGAAATATTGTGCTTGGATTGGATGTTGTGATGTAAGTAATTTATTAGATCCATTTTATTTGCATATCTGTGCTTTATATGATAAACTAATGGAAATATCTACTAAGATTGTGTACATGATGTTGAATTGGTGGTTTATTAGTGACAATACTATCGCCATTTTCGTTAATACGCTTATTGGATTATTTGCGTGTTCGTGATGGTTATAGTCCAGTCAATTGTATTCTCTTGCGCTTTACAACGCTATAGGGAGTGGGAATGATTAACCACTGAGGGTATGTTTGAGATTGAGGCATAGTGGGTTTTAATCCATAGCTGATATGGAACAAATCACTAGTAAATTCTTTAAACAGGTTGTGACAATAATTGGGGTAGTATTAGTTGGTAATTTTTGATTTGGTATGTCAAGTGTTTTAGTTATTTATGTGACTCATGAAATGAAAGTCTCTAACGTAGTGGTGATTTGAACTTGTGAAATAGTTCTGGAGTGTCCTCAGTCCGCAAGAACGTCAGGAGCTTCTTAGGATTGATAAGCAGACCCTCTTTGAGCAAGCTCGTAAAAATATGTATTGTTCTAGATGCAATGGATTACTGCTCGAAGGTTTTTTGCAGATTGTTATGTATGGAAAGTTGTTGCAGCAGGATGGAGGAGTTGCTCAGCTGCTCTGCAACAGAACTGTGGCCTCAAAAAATGAAAATGATAGTGGATTAACTGTGACAAATGGGTGCCAAGATGACATTCAAGATCCATCTGTTCATCCCTGGGGTGGTCTGACCACAACACGTGATGGATCATTGACACTTCTGGACTGCTATTTGTGTTCAAAATATATGAAACGGCTCCAAAATGTTAGTTTTTTTAATTTTTCTTATTCAACTTTTTGGTGCATATGTGATTTTATTTAGTAGTTGATCATTTTCTCAAATCAGGTCTTTGACAGTGCACGTGCTAGGGAACGGGAGCGGGAACTGCTTTATCCTGATGCCTGTGGTGGAGGAAGTCGGGGTTGGAAAAGCCAAGGAATGGCAAGTTTTGGTAGAGGACATGGAACTAGGGAAACATGCGCATTGCACACTGCCAGGCTTTCTTGTGACACATTAGTGGATTTCTGGTCTGCTCTTGGGGAAGAAACTCGGCTGTCTCTTTTAAGGATGAAGGAAGAGGATTTTATTGAGAGGCTTCTGTACAGGTGTGTTTTTAGCTACTTGTTTATTCTTAATAATATTCATTTTGAATTTCAGTGCAAAAATGAAAACTGATTTTTAGCTGTTTTTATTTGAGTTCTGAGATAACTACTGATGCTTGAAGCTGTTAACCTGGTTAAGCTGATGATGAAGAGAACATAAACTTATTTGACTGCATTAAATTTATCCATTTTTTCATTAATGTGTCTCAGAACGACTTATTTGTACGACATGCTGTTTTCTACAAAATTACTAGTCTCCTGGTTAATAGCTTTCAATGTCAATTTAGTTATTCAGTAGAATCAGTACCAACAGTTTATAGCATCGAATATACAGCTGAATTGGAAGAGTATTGATTGCTGCATATTGTTTAAGAAAGTGATCGTGTTTGATTGCTTTGCTAGTGCTGATAAGTTGCTCTTCATGTCACAGGTTTGATAGTAAGAGGTTTTGCAGAGATTGCAGAAGGAATGTTATTCGAGAATTCAAGGAACTAAAGGAGTTGAAGCGTGTGCGGAGAGAACCTCGCTGTACTAGTTGGTTTTGTGTTGCTGATGCAGCCTTCCAATATGAGGTTTTCCTCCCTTATTTTCCCCAGAACTATGTTTTAATGCTTTGGTGTCTTGAAACAACTGATATAATCATTTGAATAACACATGGCCAGTATTATGACTTCGACTTGGAAATTGGAAAGTGATAGATGTAGTCCTCAAAAGACTTTCCAAGACTCCTGTTTGTAGTGATTTGACAAAACTTTCATCAAAACATTATCAACTTCCAATTATTAAAAAGTTTAGAACATTTTCTCAATTCAGTAATAAGAGGACTGTACCAACCTTCGATAAATATGCTGTATTTATTGTGCTTGTCATCTGAGAGTGCTTAATATTCACACGACTAGCATGACCTACTACTTGTTTACTATTCTCAGGTATCTGATGATACTGTACAAGCTGACTGGCACCAAACTTTTGCTGACACTGTTGCAGCATACCAACACTTTGAATGGGCAGTTGGAACAGGAGAGGGAAAATCTGACATTCTTGAATTTGAAAATGTCGGCATGAATGGAAGTGTTCAAGTCAATGGTTTAGACCTTAGTAATCTGAGTGCATGTTTTATTACCCTGAGGGCTTGTAAATTAGATGGACGCTGCACTGAGCTTTCTGTCAAAGCTCATGCATTAAAGGGTCAACAATGTGTGCATTGCAGGCTTGTAGTTGGCGATGGTTATGTTACAATCACTAGAGGGGAAAGTATCAGAAGGTTTTTTGAGCATGCTGAAGAAGCTGAGGAAGAAGAGGTAGTTCAATTCTTTTAACTAACTGTTTCATCCGTGCATTAAAAGTAATTGTACTTGAAAAATTTCTACTTGCACAATATATGTCTACTAAGTTGAGGTTTCTTATGATATAGCTGGTATAATGCATATCGTACATTTTCAGGATGATGATTCCATGGACAAGGATGGAAATGAACTGGATGGAGAATGCTCCCGTCCTCAAAAGCATGCGAAGAGTCCTGAACTTGCTCGAGAGTTTCTTCTAGACGCTGCAACTGTTATTTTTAAGGATCAGGCATGTTCAATCTCCCGATCACTGCTGTGGCTCATTGTTTGCAATACACTTTCTGGCGTTTTCAACTATTTAATTTTAAAAACTGAATTGAAATACATTGTTCTGACTGGTTTCTGAATCTCTTCTGATCATATGATAGGTTTGTATTATGGTAATGGAGGTGGTCATAGGAAAGAGAATGTCATTACCGATTTCTTATTTTTAGTTGTGTAAATATGAGGCTGCTACTATTACTTTGTATTACTGTCATGTTAAGTGAGTTTACACTTTATCTCTCTATACTATTTTAGGTGTCACTTAACTGAATAAAGATTCATTTATTTCATTACACAGTTGTTATAAGCACTTTTTTTTTAAATTTTTTTAAAAGGAAGGTCTAAGTCTCTTCCTTGTATATTGCACTCTACCCCACTTAAATCCGAAATTAAACGTATCCTGTAGGACTTGTACCCATGACCTCTTGCTTCCACTGCAAGGAAAGCCAACTAGGATATCCTTTGTTATAAGCACAATTTGCTTTCAATGTTCCTAGTGAAGAATAATGAGTTTTGTTGGCCGTTCTAGATATGCTATTATATTAAAAACAAATCTAAATGACTTAGCAGCTCCTCAGTAAAGCGGAATTTTTGAATGCAGTGCCACCAATGAAAGTAAATTAAATACACCTGGAGTGTGCAGTGTGCACCCGGGTCTTATTAGCAGCTTTATGGGTTGCATGAATGGTGTTTTGGTGGGGCAAAGAACTTAAATGCAGTTA
Source organism: Zanthoxylum bungeanum (assembly GCA_019454045.1). Taxonomy (NCBI): domain Eukaryota; kingdom Viridiplantae; phylum Streptophyta; class Magnoliopsida; order Sapindales; family Rutaceae; genus Zanthoxylum; species Zanthoxylum bungeanum. Next base: position 39,260 of record SKCR01032229.1, on the reverse strand, counting down.
TTAATCTGTTTCACTTATTATAAAACTTTAACTCCCATGAAGATGGTGACAGCATGTAGGTTTTCTCAGTTTTTGTATTCATAAATTTTTTCTAAGACACTTCATTATGATGCATCTTTCAGGTCGAAAAGGCTTTTAGAGAAGGAATTGCTCGCCAAAATGCACACAGCGTCTTTGTTTGTCTTGCACTAAAGTTGCTGGAAGAACGTGTACATGTTGCATGCAAGGAGATTATCACATTAGAAAAACAGGTCTCAATGCTTGTGACATGATAAAAACGATATTTACTTTCAAAGTACAGAAAATTGCTATGTACTATTTGTGAAAAGTTTATCTGATGCCACTTCATTTTTTAATTTTTTTTTCTACAGAAGAAACTTCTAGAAGAAGAAGAGAAGGAAAAGCGTGAAGAAGAAGAACGCAAAGAGAGGAGAAGAATGAAAGAAAGAGAGAAAAAACTCCGAAGAAAGGAAAGGTTGAAAGGAAAAGAAAGGGATAAAGAAAAGAAATCTTCAAGCTCAGATCAGAGCACTGTCACTGCTGATGTCTTAAAAGAGGAATCATCAGCAAGTTTTGATGAGGAGCCAAGTAATGCTGTTAGCTGTAGGGACTCGGTGAGTGAAACGGGTGATGTTATTGTGTCCAGTCCTGGATCTCCTGATATTCAAGATGAACAGTTCTCAAGTGGGAGTACAACTTCTAGAATGGAGAACTACTGTTATGATATTCCTGATGAAGACGTAACAAGTGTCAAAGATGGGAATGGTGCTTTTCAAATGGAGCAATCAAAATTTTTTTGTCGGAGATCAAAATTTAGGAAAGAAGTTAAACTTGATTCACCATTAAAGCGGTCTGACTGTCGTCGATATGCAGTAGTTTCAGATAATGGTTATATGGTCAATAGATCTGAGTCTAGATATCACAGTGATGATCATGAGACGACTTGTAGGGCCATCAATGGATATGCTTCTAAATCTAGTGTCCGAAATTGCAGTGGAAAGTTCAATGAGAAAATTCATTGTTCTAATAACAGGGCGAGTGACAGATATGACTTCCATTCTTGCAGCTGTGGTACGCAGAATGAATACAGAGCAAAGGCTGAGTCACATGTTTCGGCAACAAGAGTAGGTCGAGAGCCCAATTCGGTGAGCAAGTCAGAATCTGCACCAGATTTGTCCAAGCAATTCTATCGTGGTAACAAGTATAATCAAATGCATGACTCTTCTGGAAGAATCAAGAGCAAAATTATCACAGGAAACAATCCTTCCAACCGAGATTCACTGTATGCCAAGAAAGTTTGGGAGCCCATGGAATCACAGAAGAAATACCCTCACAGAAATTCAGATTCTGATGTTACCTTGAGGTCTACTGCTTTTAAAGGTGAAGGAGTTGAACATGGCAATAACCTCGTTAAGTCATCTGGTGAAATGTGTGCAAGTGAGGCCAGTCAAAATTCAGGTGACATGGATCATGAGGATGATAATATGAAGAAATCAAGAGACTCCAGCCATTCAATAGATGGTACCTGCCAGAGTGGATGTCGGGTAGAAGCAAAGGATGGATTCTATTCAACAGAAACTGGATTGTGTCTTACTAGAAACTCTTCGTTGAATGGGATTTCTGATCCCATCATGGGTAGTTCTTCCAATTCTGATAACTGCTCATCATGCCTTAGTGAGGGGGACAACAATACAGTCTCTTCAAACCATGGGAATCTGGAAACGTCTTCCACTTCAGATTCCGAAGATGCCAATCAACAATTGGAAGGAAGAGATACTTCAGCATGCACTCAAAATGGGTTCTCCGTGTTTCAAGAAGATGGAATGAAGAAAGAACAGAGTAGGACTTTGGGAAGAACTTTTGGTGGACTTCCACCAGATAGCGTGGGAAGTAATTTTCCAGGAAATCTGCAGGCAAAAACTGCCCAAAAGCTTGATAACGGAATACCAACTGCGAGTATCAGTTCTCAATATCAAGGCACGTTTCCACAAGTTCATAACCAGAACATACAAATGCCAGCATTTCAACCACCTTCAACAATGGGTTACTATCATCAAAATCCAGTTTCGTGGCCAGCTGCTACAGAAAATGGATTGATGATGCCTTTTACCCATCCCAATCAGTATCTTTACGCAGGCCCTCTTGATTATGCTTTAAATGGAAACACTCCCGTGTACATGCATTATGGTGCCCTTCAGCATGTTGCTGCTCCTGTTTTTAATCCTAGCCCGGTGCCAGTTTATCAGCATATTGCCAAAGCCAACAGCGTGGAGGAGCGAACTCGCACTGGTAAGCCTGGCGCAGCACAAGAAGCATTTAACGATACAAAAGCAGAAAGGGTTGCTCCGGCCAGGTCACATCTAAGCGATGCACTGACGAAAGTGGAAGGCGGGCAACATGATAATGATAGCTTTTCCTTGTTCCATTTTGGTGGACCGGTAGCTCTTTCAACAGGATGTAAAGTAAATCCTACGCCTACAAAAGAAGAGATTGTTGGGAATTTCTCTTCACAATTTTCAGCAGATCACGTCAAGAATGATCGTTCTTGCAATAAGAAAGAGATCACTATTGAAGAATACAACTTGTTTGCTGCAAGTACTGGTAATTGCCTACGCTTTTCATTCTTATAATATTAATTAAGTTTTGAGATACTTTAGTAAACTGAGAATACAATAATCTTCAGAAATGTTCCAATTTTCCTCTATTGTTTCTTTATTTGATTGTTATCCATTTGTCTGATTGTTTCATCTGATTTAGAGAAAGGAAAGGTTGGGATTTAGTAATTTCATTTCATTTTCAGCTATTTTCTTGTGATTTTACTGCAAGACAAATTAGAAATGTTGGGACTTATTTTTACCTTTGTTTCAATGTTCTGCACCCAACTTTTTCGTTTGCTGTATGAACTTTTAAGGGAAATGGTGCGGGCCTCTTTTCATTTCTCATGAAAATAATGAAAAATGCAACTTGTGAAAATAACAGAATTTTCAATCTCTCACCAAATCATTGTTGCTATTGTCTATTAATGGAATAATTCTTTGATGCAATAGAAATACGAGTGACGTAGTAATTGATATTTTGAATATCAAAATAATAGCGTGATACGGTAATATCACATCATTTATATAATAATTTAATAATATCTTATTACTTATATAATGTGAAAAGTGTGATCATTTAATAATTATATCATTATAAGTCCACGACGTGGAAAAAAGTAAAATTTCAAAATCTCCGGTCAGTCTCCACGAAAGAAAATACACACTCGAAGTCCTTTTAGGTTTAATTTTGAATCCTTTAGAAAATTAGTATGTTCTTTTTGTTAGTTATTGTACTGCACTTTAATTCTCAAATTTTTATTTATTTTTTTTAAATCATTGGAAACTCCAACGTCTAACCATCACTTCCGAACTTAAACGGAACAGGTAAAATTCTCGATTATCTCAGAATTCGAACCCAGGATCTTAAGATGAGATCGTGAACCCTATACCACTAAATTACGGCCCCAAAAGCAACAAATCCTTACCCACTGATGACTAAACACCAATCTCTGTCGTTTACTGTTACTCAAACATAATTATCACTAAAACAAAATGTATTCACAACCATTCAAATCAGGACCACCAGGAATGAAGAGCGCCGATCTTAGTATCTTTTGTGCCTAAGCCATTTTTATATGAGAAATATTACGAACATAAAAAAAATAAACAGATGTTTAGGTAGTTAGATTTATGTGAATAGTATTATATTTGATCATAAAAATCTGACCATATAAATTCAGCCACCTAAATATATATGACTGAATTTGTGTAATTTTTATGTGTCCGTAACATTAAAGCTAATGAATTATGACTAGTAACACTACAATACTAATGGGCCCTCATTAAGACTTTCTAGAAACTACATAATTATTTTCGTTTTTACTAGACATAAGGGACTCCAACGTTATTACACTAAGCAAATTTTTTAAGATCATCAAATCAAAATCATTGCGAAGTGAGCGAGACTCTGATAATTGCTTCGCAAAAGAGCAACAATGGCGACGTCCCAAATCTTATCGTCACTAAAATACTCAGACAGCTTAACAGTGGTGGGCATCTCCTTTTGCACAGCCATCATTTGCGAATCAATCTCATGGCTTCTCATTTACCGAACCAACTCTTACAAATCCCTCAAATCATCCATCGACAAGGCCTCCAAGAAACTCGAAACCATGAAAACCGAAAGCCCAGCGAAAATCTCAACCAAAAAATCAAAAACCAAAAAGATCGACCGCGTCGAGACTAGCCTCAAAGAATCCAGCCGCGATTTGTCCTTATTCAAGTTCAAATCCGGCGCCGTTGTGGCCCTGGTTCTTTTCGTTGTTTTTGGGTTGTTGAATTCTCTGTTTGAAGGGAAAGTTGTTGCGAAATTACCCTTTAAGCCCTTTGGGATTGTGATGAAGATGAGTCATCGTGGGTTGCAAGGCGACGATGCGACGGATTGTTCGATGGCTTTTTTGTATTTTTTGTGTTCGATTAGTATTCGTACTAATTTGCAGAAGTTCTTAGGGTTTTCGCCGCCACGAGGCGCTGCTGCTGGTGCTGGATTGTTCCCAATGCCTGATCCCAAGACTAATTGATCGGGTTCGTTTGTTTTTTTTTTTTTTTTTTGTTTCTTCGAGATTTAGCCACTGCCCATGTTTAAATTTTGCTTGTTTTGATTTTAATAATTAGTGTTGTATGGAACAGTGGATTTTTCAATTGTATGATTTTCTTTAATTGGTCTAATCAATCGGCTTCGTAATTGTGATATGGCCAATGGGTTGCATTTTGAATGTTTGTTTTAAATTTGATGGTTTAATGCAGATCAAGTAGCTTCAGTTTGATTAAATATGATGGGAATTGGGGTCTAGAAATGGGAATAAATTGTAATAATTGTTTGATTTGTGTTGGCTAATTGGATCATTGGATGATTAAAGTCTTTCTGTTGTTAGTTTGACTCATAGTGGATCAGGATCCTCTGAACCTCTCGTGATCTTAACATACACTATTTTTAATGTAAACATGGCATGAGAGTTTACATGCTCGCGAGAGCTCAGATTAAGAAAGAATCCTATTCCATCACTTGAATTACTTGCTAGATTATATTCTTTGTAAAGCATGAGAATGTTGATGAGCAATTGGGTTTGTCCCAATAGTTTTATTCTTTGGTCATAATGGGGTGGATCTCTAGTGGATGGATTTGGTTCGATTTTGCTAAAAATGGATTTGATTATTGATTTCTAGAACTGGGATGGGTGTTGGCTTCTGATTTAGTAAGTTTGTTTAGTATTCAGTGTGGAACTGTTGATGAATTAATTGTATGATTTTATGATTCATTCAGCTAATTGGAGATATAATGTCATCTGATGATACCATTTAATACTCTCATTACCTTAAATTTAAAATTTTACTGCATTCATCTGATGATACCATTTAATACTCTCATTACCTTAAATTTTTTTGGATATATGGTCAGATCTCTCGGGAGAGATGGGAGTAGATTTTTGGGCTCATGCTCAGTAGACATCTAAGTTTTACTACAAGTATATCTACCTAGTCTCTACATAAATTTCAGGTTTTAAATATCCACATTATTATTTCAAATAAAATGGGCTTTTTACTACTCGAACTATGGACTTTCATGTCCATGTTGTAATGGTTTAGAGTGTTACTATAGTACTATCAAGCCAAGTTGGCCTGATGGTACAAGTGTGAACTTAAAACCTGTACATGGACCTGGTTCAAGGTTAAAGTCTCACTAGTGGCAAATTCCACACTCAATATACCATCATTTTCGGATGGCATGGATATGAGTCGTGCATGTCCAACAGTTACTCTCACATAGATGTCATGAGACTTTCAGCGAAAACAAAGTCGCGCGAGAATATTTGGAGAGTAGCCATGAGTATTATTATCAAGTACCCAAAATGGATAATTAACCTCGTAAATGTGAGGAGTGTAGTAAAACACACCTTCAATTAGATGTCAGCCTCAATATATTTGTCCGATGATACCATTTCATATAGTTTAAATTGTATCTTGTTCTGCCATGTAATGTGTGATATTTATTTATTTTTTTGGAAACGTTGAAACTCTGCCGACCATCCGATCTGAGCTTAAGCGGAGCAGATAAAACATTCGGTTGTCCCCGAATCTTACAAGAAACGCACTCTCTGAATTCGAACCCAACACCTGAAAGCCAGATCCTAAGTTATACACTACTAAGCCACGCCCCTCAATGATAATGTGTGATATTCTCGCCTTATCTAAAAGTACTACTTTTGTAGCGTGTGGTAAGCCTTAGATGGTAATCTCAATATATTTTCATTTAGTTCTAATTTTCTTTTATTTTAGAATCTCAATCATCGATCGATATCGGACCAATCCAGTTTAATCAGCAATTAATCACTGATTTTTGATTTTTTTTTTTTAGAAAATTGTCTCATTTACAAAAAAAAAATTCTTCTTTTTCTCCTCTTTTTTCTTTAGAAACTTTCTCAAAATCATTCAAAAATCATTTATGATGAAAATGATAAGCGATTATAAAGTTAAAATGAGTTTTGAATTTTTTTTTGTTCCCACCCATGCGAAATTTCAATTTTATTATTTTGATTAATTTCTAATTAATCCCCGATTATTAAAAATAATCACAGATAGCTCAAAAGTGATTTGTTGTCGCTTTTTTTTTTTTTATTAAACTGTTCATTATAAAAGTATGTTGTTTTTAGAAAATGGACGGTCACAGTACATTCATCCGATGATACTATTTCAATTACTTTAAATTTTCTCTCATTTTTTCGGATCACAATACTTGTCTTAAAACTATCTTCATTCATGAACATACACAGTCTTTGGTGAGCCGTCTCAAATCATAAACATGATAATAATACCATTTCATAAAATTTTATCTCCTTGTTCAAAGAACAAGGTAGGCTCTACTGGTTTTAGTTGAGATCTTGAGTTCGAGACCCCTTAATGTGGGATTTCAAAAATTAAGGATGAATTTGGATATAGACCGTTAGATAAGGTCCACCTCAAGAGTTAGACTGAGAATGTTGGCCTAAATGAACTCCGAAAATAATAGATTATGTTGAGCAGTGGATCAACAATTAAGAGATAAGTAAAATTCATATGGAATTCACATTAAATACGTCATAATAATTGATTTAATGTTTAACTCACATGCACATCTACAGTGCCCAAATGGTATCAAATATTATTGGGTTTAAACATGTAAATTTTATCATTAAACATGTAACTTAAACCATTAAACATGTAAACTCTGCTAATAAACATGAAACTTTTGAAAACATGAAACTAGTTTCAAATTTACTGGTAAAGTTTTTACCATTAAACATGCAATTTAAACCATTAAACATGCAAATTCTGCTAATAAACATGAAATTTTTGAAAACATGAAACTAGTTTAATGTTTACTTACTGGTAAAGTTTACATGTTTAATGGTTTAACTTGCATGTTCAATAGTCAAAATAACATGTTTGTACTCAAGAATATTTAATACCCTTGAATACCATAATAGTGATGGTAACTCAAACTCAACATTGAATCATAATTCCTTTTGAGATCAGCTTGAAATTTAGTATAACAGCCTTGTTGAGGGTAAAAAAAGGATTTTAACTTTTGAGTTTATAGCTGCTTGAGAATTTGTATTCAAGTGCTGAAAATAAATTAATGTAAATGCTGAAATTATCACTCACTTAATGCTTCTAGTCCTTTATAGAAGCCTTTTCTCACTGCAAGGAAAACACAAGTCAAGAATACTGTTTCTGAATAAGTCCAGTTCTATAAAGTAACCTTCGAGTTATGGTACCCACAATTCCGTATCTCCCAATTAGTTTATGAGTAATAATACACATACATTAATATTACACAATCAAAGGAGGTGGTATATCATGTGCCGGGTATATATGGGGCCCGTCTACTGTGTGAGAGATGGCATATACACCCGGCACATGATATACCACCTCCTTGATTGTGTAATATTAGTGTATGTGTATTATTACTCATAAACTAATATAATTTTCGCAATCAAAGACACACCCATTTTTATATATATTTTTTTTTTTTTTAAAAAAAAAATCTTTCCTTTTGATCATCGATATTTTTAAAAAAAAAAAAAACCCAATTCACCCCTCCCAAAACTCATGGGTGTGTTTTGAGTGTGTAAAGTGGGCGTATATTTAACATTTTTCTTCAACTTTTTTTTTTTCCGTCCATAAGGGGCGCAACCCAACTTGGGACCTTACCTTCAAGGTTTCAGGTTCAAGTCTTGGAAAGCACTATTGTAAGAGTATGTGACAGCATCGGTTTACCCACGCATCCATACCGGGTTTCCCCGGCATTCAAAAAAAAATTAGTATTTTTCTTATTTTATTGTTAATTTTTAATTTTTATGTGAAAATCTTAAGTAAAGTAATAGATTTTTTTTTGTTTGTAATCTATACATTTTTTTTTTTAAAAAAATGTTAAAAATTGGGAAATTTTCTCTGACCCCAAACCAATCCCCAATTCAAATGATAAAATTGAATCAGGATTCTGAACCTGTGTAGATTTTTATCATCCCTAATTTATATAATAGAAAAATGATAAAGGATTTAAATAGTGATAACAAACTGAGAACTATATGTTGGAAATTATAAGAGAACATAAGTGAAGATAGAAACAACAATCTCGCGATATGCAATTTGGACCAGCAGAATAATTTTAAAGTCAATGCGTGCCAAAGGCACTTGCTCTAGAGACCGATTTCCACTCTTCTACGAATAATATCCTAGTACAAGAAGGATTCAAAATGTAGTTTCAACCTCCAAGATACAATGACACTGTCATATGATTGCACTCTAAATATGACAGTTTAGAACAACAAAAATGAAAAAAGAGACACGAAGTTAGAATACTCAATAATTATTAGTGTATATGTCTTTTGTGAGAGCTCCACAAAACTCTTTTATTTAGGCAAGCCATAATCTTGCGATCTGCAATCTCGACTAGCATAGTAAGGCGTGTCGGAGGCACTTGCTCTAGACACTGATTTCCACTCCTCTACGGATAATATCCTAGTACAAGAAGGACTCAAAATGTGGTTTCGACCTCCAAGATACAATGACATTGTCGTAAGATTGCACTCTAAATATGACAGTTTAGAACAACAAAAATGAAAAAAGAGACACGAAGATAGAATACTCAATAATTATAAGTATATATGTCTTTTATGAGAGCTCCACAAAACTCTTTTATATAAGCAAGTCATAATCTCGCGATCTGCAATCCGGACCAGCAGAGTAATTTTAACGTCAAGGCGTGCTGGAGGCACTTGCTCTAGAGACCGATTTCCACTCCTCTACGGATAATATCCTAGTACAATAAGGACTCAAAATGTGGTTTCAACCTCTAAGATACAGTGACACTGTCATAGGATTATACTCCAAATATGACGCTTTAGAACAACAAAAAAGAAAAAATAGACACGAAGATAGAATACTCAATAATTATTAGTGTATACGTCTTTTGTGAGAGCTCCACAAAACTCTTCTATATAGGCAATCTTGTTAGTGTTCCTAGAACATGCCACAAGATCTCTAAGAGTGATTTGTGAGTGAATAAACAAGAGGAGTTGTGGAAATACTCACAATGATCGGCTTTTGGCTTTCAAAAAATCGAAGGATGTAGAAGCTCCAAGCTTTAAATCGAGTTCCAAACTCTCGGGTGAGTTTCCATATCACCTTGATTCACTCCTTTATGTGCTAGCAAGACCAAAATGAAAGAAAATTTTTCTCCTCCAAGAGAGGAAGTTTCAGCCATGAGAGGTGAGGAAGAGAGAGTTTGTGTATTTTTTTTTCAAAACAATTACCATTCAAAGTCAAACTCTAAAAAAATGTGTATTTACTTTTTCAAAAAAAGAAATACAAAGTGTGTTGAATAAGTTAGCTTTTAAAAGCTTCCAACCACTTCCATCACTCAAGATTGACTAGTGATGTAAGTTGGTGTGTCCCACACTTAAATTCAAAATTAAAGTTGGGTCGCTCAACACACTTCGGGCTCGGGTTCGTTTAATCTGATTAAACGAATTTTGCGTCGCGACGTAATTAAATCTAATTAAATTAAATAATAATGCCTAGCAAAATTATTACGGAAGTCGCTTAAGAATTAATTCCAAAATAATTCGTTCGCTTGAATTAAAATCCAATTTTAATTCCGTATTGAAATCTAATTTCAATTAATATATCTAATATATTATATTAGCCCAAATAAATAAATTAAATAGAAAAATCTAATTTAACTATTAAATTTATTTTACCGATTAATTCCAAATTAATCGCGTTCTCTCTTCTCGACGAATTTAATCCCAAATAAATTCTCGACGCAATTAATCCCAGATTAATTATTTCTCTGTTAATTAATCCCAGATTAATTCTTGCCGTAATTAATCACAGATTAATTTTCTCTCTCATAATTAATCCCAAATTAATTTTCTGTTCGAGTCAAATCTCATTGGTGAATCTTTGTGAAGCGACCCAATAGATCCATGGATATGTTGGCAGTAAATACGATCATCGGACTATCCGAATACGTGTGTAGCCGGTACCACGTTCCTACCGATTTACAAGACATGGTTGGCTTCTAGCAAAGCACCGTGCCTACCAATTCTCCAGAATTATTCTTTAAAGGAATATATAATATTTGTCAGGCGTAGTATACGTAGTATTGCGTATTACGATCCAGTATCGGATGTCACATGCTAGGCCTGAGGCTGGAGTTGTGTCTGCCCCGTACGAAGCATATATCAGATCATTGGCAACTAGTCTCTATAATCGGATAATCATGACCTAGTCATATTATCCCGATGACTGCAATACTTAAGAGTATCAGTTCTGTATCCATGCGTGATCATCATCTCCTTATGACTGAAGTGGTACTTCCATCTTGACATCACACCCAATACACTACGATTCTCAGTATACCCAGAAGAGGCGTACACAGAAGTTGTTAAAGCCCCAGACGACCAAAACCAAAGTATACTAATTGTCGCAAGTATTAGCGATGCAAGTCTCAGGTTAAGACCAAATACACCTATCCTGATTCGGATTCCCATAGACACATACTCATACTACCAATGGGATTCCGAGGGGTCTATCCAGAGCGAAGCTATTTCCGTACCATCGGTAAACAGAACATCCTATTACACTTGCATGAGTATCCAATACCCAAATATATGATAACTATGTCGTTACGCTTCCATAACACGCACAAATGTAATACTAGCATATTCCGCATTATCGATGTCCAGTCTTGATAATACTACGACTATGGATATTTAATGATTAAACCTTATGTGGATTAATATTGTCTCATATCTTATTAATCTGGTACTAATCATATGGACTTTTATCATTTATATATTCTGGTAATCCAATTACAAATGATAAAAGAGCAATTTCATTTGTCACATAGTTAATTTGTACAACAACACCATGTTCTGTACAAATAGTGATGATATGGGTCATAATTGTCCAACAATCTCCCACTTGCCCTATAGCCAATCACTCAAGTGTCCTACACCTGAACTATGTACGGGTCGCTCAAACTTCTGCTGAGAAACAGCTTTCGTCAGCGGATTTACAATGTTATCATCTGATGCGTTTTATTCGATCATCACATCGCTACGATGTATGATCTGACGAATCAGATGAAATAGTCGAAGTATATACTTGGATCGTTGATGAGACCACGATTCCTTAGCCTGTGCTGTAGCCCAGCTCAGCTGCTAACAGAACTACACCTAATCCAATTAGGATTATATAGATCCAAAATGCTTCTTTTGCTACCTCAGCTGCATCAATGTTCCGCTTTTGTTATTTATTCGGTAACAATATCTTGCTTGAAAGATTTCCAACTCACTGTTCCGTTATTTAAACTAAATATGTACCCTTATTGCAACTTAAAGTCTTATTTGTCGGTTTGGAAACTTGCAGCGGTGAACCTAGTCACCTCAAGTTCTCATTTCCCCATATTCCCAGAAAGCATCATTAGTTCGTCCAAGATACTCAAGGATGTTCTTTACATCAATCCAGTGACCATCACCTGGATTGGCCTTATAGCGTCTACATATGTTTAAAACATATGAGACATCAGGTCACATACATTTCAAAAACGTACGAGCTCTGGGAGGGTTGTCAGCAGCTTTCTAGATCTATCTCAGTAGATCTTTATTCCTAGAATAAAGTCTACTTCTCCCATGTATTTCATGGATAATTTTAATGAAAGTCAAGCTTTCACCGATTATATTATGGGAATGCTATTTCCAAGAAATAATACATCATCAATATTGTTGTCATATTTTATTATCGTACCGCAAGTGTACGGTGTCAAGTTTTAGTATAAATGAGTTAAGAGTGTCGAACCCACAGGAATTGCGTTAACTCGCACTAAGTACTACAATTGATAATCCTAACTTTATTTAGAAAATAAATAATAAAGATTTTTAATAAATAAATAAAATATAAAAATATTTAGATAGGATGAACTAATACGATAGAGATTTTGGATCCTGATTTCACCTAGCTGTCTCCTATGTATTTGTCATGCCAATTAATCTTTATTCAGTTATATTGTTTATAAGTCAAGGTCCTAAAATATCCACTCCCTCTCTCGAGTGCCGAGTGAAAATTTCATCAACTACAGACTTCGATATCTCTATAAAAATCCAATAGTTAATGACTCATTACGCTTTGTGATTCTCTTTTGAGGACTTCAAAGGATTACAGATTCTCTCGAACTCTATAAAATCCTAGGCTATATTCTATAGATCTATTCAAAATCCCCTCTCTCGAGTGATAGATTCTAAACATTCATCATCTCAAATTGTGGCCAACAATCAAGAAGCATTAAACTCAAAAGAATATAAATAAATCAATAAAACTTCATAACAAAATTGATAAACACAATACAAGGTTCAAGCATCGATTACATCATTCTCCAGAATTAAGGAGTTAATTCATGATAAAAGATAAAATCAATGATAAACAATTCATGAATCTAATGGAAATCATTAGAGTTCTAAGAAAAAAATAAGAAGATAAAACCCGAATTGAATCTCTTCCTCCTCGGATATTACAGCCTTTATCTCCTCTTGTCGCTCTTCAATCCTCTTCTTGGATCTCTAAGAATATTTATTTCTGTATTTTATACTTTGTATTAGCCTCCTCTTGAATGTTGGATGGACTGTTATATTTATAGTTGAGGCTGTGAGTCTTTGGTATCATTAGGATTATTAAAAACCCTAAAATTATATTCCTGGAGCGCGCAGACTTCCCCACAGCTGATCTAACTGGCGCCATGGCGCCCAAATCTCGGCATTTTGTATGGCTTGTGGGCGTCATGGCGCATTTATTCTCCATTATGGCGCCATGGTTCCACTTACTTGGATTGATGGGCACCATGGCGCCCACCCTTCTCACTAGGCGCCTTGGCGCCTAGTTGGTTAATTAATTTAGGCGCCATGGCGCCTTACTTATGTTTGTGAGTGGCGTCATGGCCTCTGGAACTTGTATATAACTTTGGCGCCTTGGCGCCTAATGATCCTGTGCTCGTCCTGCGTTCCCGAAAATTCCCAGAACACGTGCAATTATTCCCAGATCCATGTATTAATGCTCCTACAAATAAAACATGAAATAAATTATAAATGACATTTAAATATCTCGAAATATAACAAAACAGTAAGCTAAAAAGGCCGTAATAAGTGGGTATAAACCACACTTATCAAATATATAGGACATTCATTGTCAGTGCGCTCCCACTAACCTTCTTATATACACAAGAATCATATTCGTTTTGAATGAAATCATATACCATTATGATCTCATCAAAACGTTGGTTCCAAGAACGATATGCTTGCTTCAATCCATAAATAGATCGATTTAACTTGCAAACCTTGTTTACATGTTTTGGCACGACAAAACCGTCATGATGTTGCATATAAACATCCTCCAAAAGGTTTCCGTTAAGGAAAGCAATTTTGACGTCCATTTGCCATATTTCATAAATGAAATATGCAGTACTTGCAAGCATTATCTGAATGGATTTAATCATGGCAACGAGTAAAAGGTGTCGTCATAATCGACACCATATTGATGACGATACCTTTTTGTTACAAGCCTAACTTTGTACATTTGTATGTTTCCATCCACGTTTGTCTTCACCATGAAGACTCATCCGTTACCAATAGGCACAATGTCTTCTGGTATATCAACCAGTGTCCAAACATGGTTGGTATACATGGAATCCATTTCGCACTTCATGGCACTTTGCCATATATCGGAGTCGATACCTCGTATCACTTCCTCATACGTAGTCAGTTCAGTATCCTCAATAAGACTAATGTATACATGAGGTGAGATCAGAAACCCATACCTCCCAGGTTGTTTTCTGATTCTCTCCGACCTACACGATTCTTGTGTATTCGAAGATTATTGGTATAATTTCATCCCTCATGAACTGTTGGTGTTCCGTGAGGACTCGGTGCCTGGAACAGTAGTACTCTGATTTTCATCGAGTTTTACTTTCCTTCCACTTACCACTGCATTTAGGTATTCCTCTTAGGAAAACCGCATGGAGAGCAACAAATTTCTTTGTTCTCTTGTGAGTTGTGGAATTAGTTTCCTTAGGATAACCAATTACATAATGGGCACTTATCCGATTTGGGATGTAGTTTGGTATCATCCAAACATATGCCCAGCATTCCCAAATCTTCAGGAATGAGAAACCTGGTTTCTTTCCTGTTCATATCTAATATAAAGTCTGTCTAACAGATTTTTCATGGAATCTTATTCAAAATAAGTATTGTACTGTTTAATGCATATCCCGTGAAGGAAATTGGTAGCTCAGAGCGACTCATCATTAACCTTACCATGTCCAACAAAGTTCGATTTCTCTTTTTGGACACACCGTCAAATTGAGGTGTCCCGGGAGGAGTCCACTGTGAAAGAATACCATACTCTTTCATGTAATCGAGAAACTTATTGCTTAAGTATTTTCCACCACGGTCCAACCGTAATGTTTTAATACTCTAACCGGTCTGTCTTTCTACTTCGTGTCGAAACTCTTTGAATTACTCAAAAGTTTTTGACTTGTGTTTCATAAGATACACATAACCGTAACGCGATGCCACATCCGTAAATGTTACGAAGTATTTATATCCACCCCTAGCCTAGCTAGATATGGGCCCACTACGTCACCATGAACGAGGGCTAACAGCTCGGTGGCACGTACACATTTACCGTTAAAAGGCGTTTTAAGCATTTTGCCTAATGAACTAGATTCACATACGTCATTTGAATTAGGATCAAATCTGTCCAAGTATCTATTCTTCGAAAGTATGGATATACGAGTCTTGTTTAATGTGTCCCATACAACAATGCCACTTTTAAGTCTCATCTGATTAATTCAGTTCGAGCCATTTGTTTGTCATGTTATATGTTTGAGATTTGTTTATACTCAAAATATAAGTACTGTTATTCACATCTAATGTGTATATCTCAATATCATCTTTATAAACAAAACACTTAGTGTTCATGAACATAAAGGTATACCCGCAACGGGTTAAACTAGATATAGAGATAATGTTTCTAGTCAAACTAGGTACATTATAACAGTTTCCTAATTTAAGTACATGCCCAAATGGCAGTTCCAAAACTTAGGTTCCCACAGCTGATAAGTGTGGTTTATACCCACTTATTACGGCATTTTTAGCTTACTGTTTTGTTATATTTCGAGATATTTGAATATCATTTATAGTTTATTTTTTGTTTTAATTTGTAGGAGCATTAATACATGGATCCTGGAATATTTACAAGTGTTTTGGGAAGTTTCGGGAACACATGACGAGTACAGGAGCTTAGGCGCCATGGCACCACAAACCCCATACAAATTCCAGAAGAATAGGCGCCATGGCGCCCATTATCAGCAAAGGCTCCAAGGCGCTATTACCATTATTATAAATGGCGCCAAGGCGCTATCATGATTATTATTAAGGGCGCCTTGGCGCCACAATCAAAAGAAATAATGGCGCCATGGCGCCTGTTAAAGAAACAAAGTTGGCGCCATGGCGCCTCAAGCCCTCACATGCCAATACAATTTCCAGAGAATTTGGCGCTGCAGCGCTGCGATGGGAAGCTGCACGCGCGTTTCAGGATTGATTTTTTAGGGTATTTTAAGATCCCTAATGATACCAAATAACTCCCAGACTCCACTATAAATACAACAGTTCGTCCAGAATTAAAATGAGGAGGCTAATACACTGCACAAAACACAGAATTAAATATTTTTAGAGATCCAAGGAGTGGATTGAAGAGCGACAAGAGGAGATTAAGGCGGTGACGTCCGGAGAGGAAGAGATTCAATTCGGGTTTTATCTTCTTATTTCTTTCTTAGAACTCTAATGATTTCCATTAGATTCATGGTTTGTGTATCATTGATTTTATCTTTTGCCATGAACTAAACTCCTTAATTCTGGAGAATGGTGTAATCGATGCTTGAACCTTGTAATTGATTGTCAATTTTGTGATGAAGTTTTGTTGATTTATTTATATTCTTTTGAGTTTAATGCTTTATGTTTGTTGGCCACAAATATGATGATGAATGTTTAGAATCTATCACTCGAGAGAGGGGATTTTGAATAGATCTAGAGAATATGACCTAGGATTTTATAGAGTTCGAGAGAATCTGTAGTCCTTTGAAGTCATTAATATAGAATCACAAAGCGTAACGAGTCGTTAACTACTGGATTTTTATAGAGATATTGAAGTCTATAGTTGATGATATTTTCACTTGGCACTCGAGAGAGGGAGTGGATATTTGCGGAATCTTGACTTATAAATAATATAATTGAACAAAGATTAATTGGCATGACAAATACATAGGTTACAACTAGGTGAAATCAGGATCCAGAATCTCTATCGTATTAGTTCCTCATATCTAATTATTTTTATATTTTATTTATTTATTAAAAATCTTAATTATTTATTTTCTAAATAAAGTTAGGATTATCAATTGTAGTACTTAGTGCGAGTTAACGCAATCCCTGTGGGTTCGACACTCTACACTCATATTTATACAAAAACTTGACACCGTACACTTGCGGTACGATATAAAAATATCACAACAAGTTTTTGGCGCCGTTGCCGGGGAGGCAACCCTTGCATTTGCTTTATCATTATTTTCTTTATTTTAATTTTTAATTTTTAATTTTTAATTTTTATTTTATTGTGTGCTATTTATTAATTTGCATGATATTTATGCAGGTAGCACGAGACACACAACACCCGCGCAACCAAATTCTAACCAGCAAGAGTCTGATCAACTCCATACACGGTAGTGTTGTTCCTCACTCTTGCTCTTGATATTTATCTTACATTGAGGACAATGCAAATTTTAAGTTTGGGGGTCTGTGTATGTTGTTTACTTGCTATTTAGTTGTTTAAATTTATTGAAAAAAAATTTGTTTTAGTCTTTGATAACAAAGCATAAAACCGGTGATGCTATTGTTGTTTATGAGTGAAATTTTAGAAACGATAAGTGCCCGATTTACTTTTATCTGATGCCTTGAATAACTGATCTATGTTAGACTCGTAAGCACTTAAAAATAGGTTTTTAGCAGTAAAAACTTAAGTAGTTAACAAGATGACTAGTTGAAGAAATTGCATGTCGATGAATGACCGTTTGTTTAGATATCTATCTTGATTTTCTAGTGTTGTGAAGTGTGGTATAGCTAAAAAGAAAAATGTTTCTAAAGAAAGAAAATAAACCACCTATAACCGATAAGCGTGAAGCTACCCATAAGGGAGTATTAGGACCACCATGAGGAGAAATGCTACCTTAAAGGGTAGGTGAGTTGAAAAAAAAAAGTGAAAAGAGAGAAGCAAAAAGAGGCAAGAAAAGAAAAGAAAAAAATTATACCATACTGAGCACAAAATAAAGCAATTACATAGCATAATTGAGATATCTAGGTTGGTTTGACCCATCGATTCTAATTTTTAAACGAAATCATTGAGTTGACTTACTTAGGAATCAAGCTGTGAATGAACCTTTACACACACACACACCGTGAGTCTAGCTTAGATAATTTATTCAAGAATTTGGATTCGAGTTGCAATTGCGTACTTTGAAGGTTCTCTAATTTCATTTATAAACTTTCTTTGAGGAAAATTTTATGCGCAACTATCGGGACTATCTTTTGTTATTTATATTATATTTTTGCATGATTGTGTGTGAATTACGTTTGTGGGTGTCGTCACTGTAAGCCCTCACGAGACTATAACTCGTCCACTAGGGTCTCCTAGGGGTTTAAAGGCTTGTTGCATATGCTAAATGCAATCGTGATCCCTACGAAAGTGGCTTAGTTAATTAGTAATTTTTAATTATTTATTTGAATTTATTTTTTAATTTATCTTTTGCTCGGGACTAGCAAAACCTTAAGTTTGGGGGAATTTGATAAGTGTGGTTTATACCCACTTATTACGGCATTTTTAGCTTATTGTTTTGTTATATTTCGAGATATTTGAATATCATTTATAGTTTATTTTCTGTTTTAATTTGTAGGAGCATTAATACATGGATCATGGAATATTTACAAGTGTTTTGGGAAGTTTCGAGAACACATGACGAGTACATGAGCTTAGGCGCCATGGCACCACAAACCCCATACAAATTCCAGAGGAATAGGTGCCATGGCGCCCATTATCAGCAAAGGCGCCAAGGCGCCATTACGATTATTATAAATGGCGCCAAGGCGCCATCATGATTATTATTAAGGGCGCCTTGGCGCCACAATCAAAAGAAATAATGGCGCCATGGCGCCTGTTAAAGAAACAAAGTTGGCGCCATGGCGCCTCAAGCCCTCACATGCCAATACAATTTCAAGAGAATTTGGCGCCGCAGCGCTGCGATGGGAAGCTGCACGCGCGTTTCATGATTGATTTTTTAGGGTATTTTAAGATCCCTAATGATACCCAATGACTCCCAGACTCCACTATAAATACAACAGTTCGTCCAGAATTAAATGAGGAGGCTAATACACTGCACAAAACACAGAATTAAATATTTTTAGAGATCCAAGGAGTGGATTGAAGAGCGACAAGAGGAGATTAAGGCGGTGACGTCCGGAGAGGAAGAGATTCAATTCGGGTTTTATCTTCTTATTTCTTTCTTAGAACTCTAATGATTTCCATTAGATTCATGGTTGTGTATCATTGATTTTATCTTTTGCCATGAACTAAACTCCTTAATTCTGGAGAATGGTGTAATCGATGCTTGAACCTTGTAATTGATTGTCAATTTTGTGATGAAGTTTTGTTGATTTATTTATATTCTTTTGAGTTTAATGCTTTATGTTTGTTGGCCACAAATATGATGATGAATGTTTAGAATCTATCACTCGAGAGAGGGGATTTTGAATAGATCTAGAGAATATGACCTAGGATTTTATAGAGTTCGAGAGAATCTGTAGTCCTTTGAAGTCGTTAATATAGAATCACAAAGCGTAACGAGTCGTTAACTACTGGATTTTTATAGAGATATCGAAGTCTATAGTTGATGATATTTTCACTTGGCACTCGAGAGAGGGAGTGGATATTTGCGGAATATTGACTTATAAATAATATAATTGAACAAAGATTAATTGGCATGACAAATACATAGGTGACAGCTAGGTGAAATCAGGATCCAGAATCTCTATCGTATTAGTTCCTCATATCTAATTATTTTTATATTTTATTTATTTATTAAAAATCTTAATTATTTATTTTCTAAATAAAGTTAGGGTTATCAATTGTAGTACTTAGTGCGAGTTAACGCAATCCCTGTGGGTTCGACACTCTACACTCATATTTATACTAAAACTTGACACCGTACACTTGCGGTACGATATAAAAATATCACAACAACAGCCAAAACAGCGACTCTCGTCCCGTTTCTGACTCACAGGTCGATCTCACCTGAAGCCAGTCTCCTGCTTATCAGCAGATCCCGCACATCAGTATATATGTATGTTCCACATCCAGTGTCAAAATCCAATTTTGAAACTAGCAGTGTATATGTTTATGACAAACATACCTGAAGTCGGAGCCTTACCCGTCTTCACTTCCTTCATGTCTGCCTTGTCAATACGGCAGTCACGCTTCCAGTGACCCCGTTTGCTACAGTTTTCGGTAGACATCTTGGGATATGTCCGTTGTCTTCCCAGAAGACAGTGACGATTTTGCATTTGCCCTTTTATTCACACCCCCAGAAGCCTTCGGCCAAGCCTTGGCCATCTGAGACGTCCAAGTAAGATACGTCTTGCGCTTCTTACCCTTTTAGAATCTCTACTCTGCTTCCTTGAGCATAGCCATTAACTCTCCAAGAGTTTTTCTCTTGGTTCAAGATGAACCCGCCCCAGCATTCGGACAGAGACTGTAAGATCAAATCTATGAAAGTCTCAGCCTCGTAGGTAATGCCCAGTTAACCTAGCTGTTCGATGTCAACAATCATCCGCGACACCTAGTGCTCGACAGATGTACCATCTGACATACATGAGCGTAAGAGCTTCTTTTGCAATTCATACTTCTAAGATCTAGGGTTAGATCTATGAAGATCATTTGTTTCAAAATCATGGTATAAAGATCTAATCCTTAATTCTGACGACGAAATTAAGGAATCATTGCGGCAAGCATAACAGATTGAGCACTAAAGTTATCATCACGATGAGTCTTCTAAAGCTCATGTTCTACTATTTGCTCAACTCTGGGCTCAGGCCCGAGAGATTTCTCTATTATATAGAGTAACTTCTTGGCTTCTAGGACTATCCTGAGATTCAATTCCCAATCTGAAAATTTACGCCGTTAAAGACATTTTCACCTAAAATTATGTTCTTTTACGCTAATCTTTCAAGTATATTGATTGCTATAGTCCAACTATCCAATCAATAATTTCGGGTACAATCAAATGTAATGATTATTATAGTCTAACTATATAACCAACTATAAATGATCGGTTAAATTCAAATGTATTGATTACTATAATCTAATTATATAACCAACTATAAATGAAGTAGTTTGAATACAGTCCAACTTTTCAATTAAAACAACAATTGAATATTAGTCCAACTAATATATTTATAAATAATTAATGACGAAAAATGAAATGAGCGTGTATTGGCAAGTATTTAAACGAAATTGCAAATTTAATACTTGCCTCCCACTAATTTTCGGCGAGCCTCTAACCCTCTGTGGAGTACTCGAGAAACCTAGTTTCATAGTGGGCTAGGATCCCGTTAAATAACACACAACCTTGACTTTGGCCAATAAATTGTATGAAACTTAACTAGGTAGATCTCTAAGATCAATTAGATCTCATCCAATTCCTATATCCAGTAGGTGGACCTCCAAATCCGAAACATATATCCAATATATTCCCTAACATTTTTCCTCTGAATCAACTAAGTCTTGGCTTTGGCTCAACAAGCTTAATGAAACCAGTTAAGCGTGACCCATTGACAGTGGGAAAGCTTCGTATCGAGGTCGATGAACAAGAAATGACCTTAACTTTGGCCAACAAATCACAACTTGCCCAAGACGTACGATATGGAACAAAGCTTTCTTGATTCAAATACATGCGCGATGGAAAAAGGTCTTGACTTTGGCCAACAAACCAATGTCAATCTTGGATCTTGAGAGAGAATCACTCAATGGAAGGAAAAATGTTTAATATAATATGAGGGTTTTTGTCACGATATGGCAACCAATTTATTATCTTTAATTAGGTCTCATCATACACCCTTAAGCATGCATTCTAAAAGCATAATAAGATGCGAATAAAATAATAATGATGTTCATATAGATATATAACAAACTTTGTTCCTAGAACAAATCTCTCACTTTCCTCTCTCCTACTAGCACTATTCATACTTCTACCCAATTACATAATACTTCTAAAGAAACCTCATTTACATTGAGGGGAATTGGTGAGAAGAGAAATACAATGAGATAAGGAGATAATAGGCTGGACACGCATGTCCAATTTAATAAATTCTAAATTTATTACAATAATTTCCAAAGTTGCCCTCACCCTTCTAATATCCATTTGATATACATTATTCATTCATACATCCAAGTATTCACACAAAGCATGTTATTCAATCAATCTAATCCAATTGATTAATCTTTGAATAATGAGCATCCAATGTTCAAACAACGATTTGATTTGCGCGAGTCCAACTCGTTTAAGAATAAATACTCAAAGTATGTATTCTTGAATTATATCGAACTATAATTTTAAATCTAATTTAAGTTATATTCAATACTAATTCATATTTAATTCCAAATTAAATAATTACACTTTTAAAAGTGTCTTTTAAACTTGGATTCCAAATCCAATCTACATGGGTCTCAAATGCCCAATTAGTATCTAATACTATTCAATTAAAGTCCAATGACCTTTTAATTAATTCTTAAGGCACAGGCTTTGGCCAATATGGATCAAACCCAAATGCCAATGCCCAATTAAAGAATCACCATTTTTGCCAAAAAAAAAATCAATTTAGGCCCATTAGGCCCATTTGGACTTTATGGAAATAGTTTTAGGCTCAATTGGATCCAACCCAATTGTCCTAAACCAAACTTGGCCCAACCAAGCTCATTAATCCCAATTACAACAATTAAATTAATACATCATTCCAAATTACATATTAAGTTAATTAAAGTACAATTAACATAATTAATCAATTAATCTAATGTTTCCAAAACACTAATTAATTCAATTTAATCATGCTCACCATATCCAATTCATGTCCAACATAAATTGAAGCAAAATCAATCTATTACATGCTTCACACTCCACGACAATCATCATGAAATAACATTCAATTCCGATTTCAATCCAATTAAACCAACAATTAATATTCATTTTATGCTTTAAACATATCCAATTGTCTAAAATCAAAAAATCAACATGAGTCCTATCTAGGGTGCATTCGGCCAAGCTAAAGAAATTAGGGAAAATTTTATCCAATTCATTTTCTCAATTCCTAAGATGTACAAATCCAATTCAACATCATCCAAGCTCAACCAAACCATCAATTTAAGAAAATACATACTCCAAGCATAAATTCCCAAATTAAAGTCCATAAACCCTAGATTTTCAAATCAAACTTAGATGACTCTGATACCATTGTTAGTGTTCCTAGAACATGCCACAAGATCTCTAAGAGTGATTTGTGTGTGAATAAACAAGAGGAGTTGCGGAAATACTCACAATGATCGGCTTTTGGCTTTCAAAAAATCGAAGGATGTAGAAGTTCCAAGCTTTAAATCGAGTTCCAAACTCTCGGGTGAGTTTCCCTATCACCTTGATTCACTCATTTAAAGAAAAAATTTCTCCTCCAAGAGAGGAAGTTTCGGCCATGAGAGGTGAGGAAGAGAGAGTTTGTGTATTTTTTTTCAAAACAATTACCATTCAAAGTCAAACTCTAAAAAAATGTTTATATACTTTTTCAAAAAAGAAATACAAAGTGTGTTGGATAAGTTAGCTTTTAAAAGCTTCCAACCACTTCCATCACTCAAGATTGACTAGTGATGTAGGTTGGTGGGTCTCACACTTAAATTCAAAATTCAAGTTGGGTCGCTCAACACACTTCGGGCTCGGGTTCGTTTAATCCGATTAAACGAATTTTGCGTCGCGACGTAATTAAATCTAATTTAATTAAATAATAATACCTAGCAAAATTATTACGGAAGTCGCTTACGAATTAATTCCAAAATAATTCGTTCGTTTGAATTAAAATCCAATTTTAATTCCGTATTTAAATCTAATTTCAATTAATATATCTAATATATTATATTAGCCCAAATAAATAAATTAAATAGAAAAATCTAATTTAACTATTAAATTTATTTTACCGATTAATTCCAAATTAATCGCGTTCTCTCTTCTCGACGAATTTAATCCCAGATAAATTCTCGACGCAATTAATCCCAGATCAATTCTTTCTCTGTTAATTAATCCCAGATTAATTCTTACCGTAATTAATCACAGATTAATTTTTTCTCTCATAATTAATCCCAGATTAATTTTCTGTTCGAGTCAAATCTCATCGGTGAATCTTTGGGAAGCGACCCAAGAGATCCCTGGATATGTTGGCAGTAAATACGGTCATCGGACTATCCGAATACGTGCGTAGCCGGTACCACGTTCCTACCGATTTACAAGACATGGTTTGCTTCTAGCAAAGCACCGTGCCTACCCAATTCTCCAGAAATATTCTTTAAAGGAATATATAATCTTTGTCAGGCATAGTATATGTAGTATTGCGTATTACGATCCAGTATCAGATGTCACATGCTAGGCCTGAGGCTGGAATTGTGTCTGCCCCTTACGAAGCATATATCGGATCATTGGCAACTAGTCTCTATAATCGGATAATCATGACCTAATCATATTATCCCGATGACTGCAGTACTTAAGAGTACTATTTCCGTATCCCTGCGTGATCATCATCTCCATATGACTGAAGTGATACTTCCATCTTGACATCACACCCAATACACTACGATTCTCAGTATACCCAGAAGAGGCGTACGCAGAACCTGTTAAAGCCCCGGACGACCAAAACCAAAGTATATTGATTGTCGCAAGTATTAGCGATGCAAGTCTCAGGTTAAGACCAAATACATCTACCCTGATTCAGATTCCCATATACACATAGTCATACTACCAATGAGATCCCGATAGGTTTATCCAGAGCGAAGCTGTTTTCGTATCATCGGTAAACATAACCTCATATTACACTTGCATGAGTATCCAATACCCAAATATATGAGAACTATGTCGTTACGCTTCCATAACACCCACAAGTGTAATACTAGCCTATTCCGCATTATCGATGTCCAGTCTCGATAATACTACGACTAGAGATATTTAATGATTAAACCTTACGTGGATTAATACTGTCTCATATCTTATTAATCTGGTACTAATCATATGGACTTTTATCATTTATATATTCCGGTAATCCAATTACAAATGATAAAAGAGCAATTTCCTTTGTCACATAGTTAATTTGTACAACAACACCATGTTATGTACAAATAGTGATGTTATGGGTCATAATTGTCCAACAAAGCCATAATCCTTATTTAATTAGTATTGACGGCTGTTTTTCGTTTCAAATGCAATATGAAAAATTAACCCATCGAACAAACTTTCCTCAAACAGTGAATTTGCTTGGTTAGTAGGTAATCAAAGCAAACTTAGCAAGTAGACAAAAAATCACAGAGATATCGATTTACGTGGTTCGGCTGAGAGTGACTTCAACCTAGGTCCACATGAGTAAAATAAAGGTTTTTTATTACCTGCTCAGGGTCGAGACCAACCCGAGCTACAAGTTGAGAGGAACACAAGATAAAAAATTAAAAACCTCGGGTTTTATGACTAGCTCGATACATTTCTCTCAGGCAATCGAGAACCGACTAACTTTCTCTCTCTATCATTAGTTTTAAAGTTCTTAGCTATTTTTACAAGTTGTGAGATGCGGAAATTATTAACCATTGAATCTGAATCTTCATCCCCTTTGTATAGGCTCGCAAATCCGTTATTCCACCAACCCCTGAGTAAAATAAAGGTTTTTTATTACCTGCTCAGGGTCGTCATCATCAGGTCATCCTTGCCTCATGCTTCTTTTCCTCAACCACTCAACAAACAGTCGTACTGACACCTGACTCAACTATCCATCGTCAGCAGAAACTCATCACTTTAACCTTTTGGCCACTGCTGCACACTTTATTGATGTGACAACCTACGGTTCAACTGCTCTGGTACTGTTCCGTCTGACAGAGTCTCTTCCCAAGGAGAACCGTTGAACAACTTCTGTCACATCCGTCTTCTACAAGCCCAAACTTCCAAGTATGGCATACATCATATGCCTTCAAGCACAAAATATCATGTGGTCTCATCTCCGTTCCTCGGGTCAGCATACCGAGATGGATGATGCTTGGTCAATCTTCTTCAACCAGGTCGAGTCGGTAGCATAGACCACCTCAGATCGACTTCTATAAATATTCAAATACTGTCAAATTCAATACTTCTTCTTTAGGTCAGGTCGATATCTTAACTTGCTTCGTCACCAGCAGGCTCTGCCCTCGAGAGGACTCCTCTGTATAATAGGGTCTTCATTCTAACCCTACTCGATATTTGAACCCCATTGGGGTGAAAAACCACAGTAATCCAAATAATAATTGAATTCAATTTAAACAATTCAAATCCTAATAGGTTTTGATTTGCACAATTTTAAATAATTTAAATTTAAATAAGTCAAAGGTTTATATTTAATTTCTCATTAAAAACCAAATTCTCAAAGGAATAAACAGTTACAATTATATACTTTGTTTCTCGGTATAAACCAAATTATAGGTCTTTCCTCTTCCAATAGGGATTAGGTATTTTGAAATATATACACAATATATTCCAACACTAAAACTAATCATAAAAAAACATCTATTACTTTTTAACACATTATATAAATATATATAAGTGTTGATGGTGTTTTCAGGCACTATAACATTTAAGACAGCACGACGAGGACAGAAGGGTAATTCCCTAACTGGTGGAGATCATATAGCCGACCCGACCATAACATATGAAGACCGACCACTTTGGTTCGGATAGCCGAGCACTATAAGGTCGGCAATAAGCCATATCATTTTATTATTTGATCGAAATTAAGTCAAAACTTAGGTACAGCGAATTATGTTTGGGACAGATTTAAAGTATAAAATGTTAAGCCGAGAAGATTATATGGTAAGGATTGAGTAAAGCTTTTAATAATGAGGCATTAGAACCCCCATGTTGTTACAATTTGCCCATGTCTTACAGAAACAATCAACAATTTGAAAATTCAGTTATTTCCCGCCAAAAAAGAACCAAGTATATAAACATAGAATTTCTGTAAATTAATTAATTTGATAACCAGTAATTAAGGAGATAGAAATCGGGAATAACATGTTTGTTTTTTATTTTCTAATGTACGTATATAAGTGTTATGTTTTTTTATTTTTGTTTTTATAATCGGAAAAAAATAATCTGAAATATAGTAATTGACATTCATTGTAATTATAATATATAATTATTATAAATTTAAAAAGTAAATACATAAAAACTAAAATTGACTTTAAAGTAACATACTAAATAATTGTTACATTGTTTCAAATACCAAAAAAAAGAAATGAAAATGATTATAATAATCAAAATAATTAAAAGAAAACAAAATGGTAAGAGAAGAAAAATATAAGAAAATGTAAAAAATAAGGACAATTAAAAGATTAGGTTTTTTTAGGATAAAGGAAATAAGTATATTTAATAAGGGTATTTTTATAATATAATATTTACTTTATTTCAGACATTTTTCCTATTCAAATACAAGTTATAAAATTTTATTTTTTCTATTAGGTGGTAACTATCTGAAAAAACAAGCAAAATATATGAAAATAAGTTAAATTAAGACTACACATATAATAACAAATGGGCCCTCCCTCCCTACATGTAAAATATGAGAAATTTCCTGATATATGTAATTTTATCCATGTTAAAGAGAGAAATAAAAAAAAATATTTATTTTATTATGTTATTGATATCATGCATGAGATAATTAAATTTCTCCATCAAGTATCACAACAATATCAATTTCTTAAATCTCTTTATAAGGCAATTAATTAAAGGGAGTTGGAGTTGAGTTTTGTATAAAAAAAATGATTAATAGTTATTGGATAGGAATATAATTATAATTGAATTTTAATCGTTTATTATTATAAATATACACGTGATAGAGGAATATAAAAGACTCTGTAGAGTTAAACTAAATACTAAATCCAAATTCTAATTAAAGTTGACACTAAAATCTTCTTAATTAAACTACGATCATCCCAAATTTTCCTATCCAGATTTTGTAACTAAAAACTGCTCCATTTCACAAATACGGTAATGAAAAGTTGAACATGCATTGCATTTCATGATCTATTAATTTTAAAAATTATTAAAAAGAAAAATACATACAAAATTTATATAATGATTGGTGATGCATTTTATCAAAATGCTCGCTCCATTTGGGACTCTTTGTAAGAAAATAAAAAAAGTCACCCCCTTACTCATCAAACCAGGTGTCTGTTTTCAGTCTCTTTTCCCCCACGTTTTATTTCAAAATCTCACTCAAAAGCCCCTCTAATTTAAAATAAATTTATTATCATTTTACTGTTTTAAAAATTAAAAAATAATAAATGAAAAAAAAAATGTAATATTTTACTATTATATCTTTATAAATTTTATATTTTATTACAAAACTTTATATTTTACTTATAATAGTAAAATATTACATATCAATACTTAATGTACCCATTTGATATTTCTCAACACTTCTTATAGTAAAATATAATATTTTATAGTAAATAAAAAATTCTATAAAGATATATTAATAAAATATTACACCTCAATTAATTATTTCTTAAATTTCTGAGGTAAAAAAATGATACACATAAAAGTGTACAATATATTATAAAAAACCAGTAAGAAAATATTTAGTCTTATAGTAAAATAATTTTTGTCTTATATTATTTTTTTGGAATGAATTTATAAATCAATTTTTGTTTTCTATAAATACCCTAGAGTCTTTACTTTGAAACCACATTCGTCACCTTTCAAACTCTCTCTTCTAGTTTAATATATATTTGCTTCGCCGCTGATAAGCGAAACCCATTTGTTTGCTTTCGCTGCAAAAAGGCTTATTGATTTTTGGGGAAATTAAATGAACAGAAAGAGCTGAAGTGCTACACTAGTACTAGTGCTGTGAACAATTATCGGATGATCACTCCACACGTACGGTGTTAACTGCTGGTTATTAATTAATTAGTATAAGCTAGGATTACTTATATATATATACTCAACATTAAATTAACGGTGTCCCAATTTTTACTTTGTGATTATCATTTTCTTTAACAGTTGATTTCGTACCAAGAATTAATGATCAGCTGGACTTAGCTTTGAATTAAAGCTATGAATTCGTGGTAATTAAGGCAGTGAGGTGGTCTTTTCTTTTGGTGTTATGCAGATATATGTAACTGTAGTTTCAGTTTGTGGTTTTTATGAGGTATCCAAAAGCTAGTGGAGTTTCATTGGTCTATATATAATTAACCTTCTAGAATAATCCTACAAGTTTCTTCATCTATTTTTTCCAATTGATGAACTCTTTTTTCATATTATTATATTTACATAAAATATTTATATATATATATATATATTTAAGAAGCCTAGATACTCAAATTTATGAGTTAGTTTCTACGTATACATTATATATTCATGTACGAGCTATTGTTAAACACTATTTTGGACCCACTCACATAAATAATTTATATTTAGTTATTATTATATATGCATCTTTTGGTGTCTTTTTGACTAAAGCACCAAAAGGTGTTTAACATATATAATATCGGAGTCAATTTGACTATCAAAAAGACCAACTTATATATAATTGGAGTATTAATTAGAAAATTTTAATGTGCTGTTTTGAATGATTAATAATAGTATATGTGTCAATGAGGTCGTGGCCTCATTGGTAACCCATGTGTTCGAATCCCCACAAAAGCAGTGGGGACTCAAACCTTCCTCTTTAGGAGGAAGAAGTTCTCCTATATGGGAGTTGATTCTCAAGCTGTGTCTTGGTTGATTTAGAATTTGTAAGTCTCGAGCTACGTCTCGGTTGATTTCTGGGCAGTGCTATAATTGTATGTATCTAGAATCCCAGTTGATAGCATATTGTAATATATGTAGTTTATAATAATTCAAAATAATAATAATAATAATAGTATATGTGGATTGACATATAATTTTTTTATAAGAAAAATAATATTTTACGATAAATATATAACACACCTTATTGGATGAATTCATAATGAAAAGTGATAAATACATGTCCTCGGAGATCTCTGCTGAGATGTTTGAATCTTGAATTAATACGATGATCAAATACTAACATACCGTTTAATAAAGAGTATTGATTGAGAATATAAGGTAACTTAATTATAAATATTATATGATAGTATGAACTAGTTTATAAATTCTTTAAATAAATAGTACATAAATTTCGATAACTGTCAAACTATAAATTTATTGTTGTTGTTGTTGATAATCATCAAAGCATAATTTTGTCGCGTTCTTAATAATAAACGTAATAGTATAAAAACTTTTGTAAATATATGTTACCAAAAACTATTGTTAGTTTTACATTATTAGTGCCATAATAACTTCATCTAGGCTTAAAAAAAGGATATATATCGCATCTCCAAATAAAAAAGTATACCGTAGAGTTGTATTTTTTTTTTTTTTTTTTTATAAAAAAAATAACTTTTCTACTAATTGCATGCCACATTATTTTGTATACAAGAGTTTATAACTACAATATACTTGACATAAATTGGCATAAAATATTTTGAGCAATGTTACATTTGCAAAAGTAGAATATATATAAAGCTTGTATTCAAAATTATGAAACATATTACTTGTCATTCAATGATCAATGATATTCAAAATTATCACATTGGTGATGAAATATTAAAATTCAACTCTTAGTCAATGGCTCGACGCATGATAGTATTAATTACACTTCATCACTTGACATTACAAATTTTGGTAAGTATAATATTATTGATGGGACTGTGCTTGTTTGTCCGAGTAAATTACTTGGAACGGACAAAGTCTGAAAACGCATTGTTTCAAGATTTTGTCCGTTCTGACAAAGCATCATTGTCCCTCCCTTCCAACTCCTTTCTTCTAAGGCTTCATAAAGAACTTTCTGATTTCCTTCTATGCCCATGGTAGGATTTAGGATCCGATTTTTAGATATTGGATTCGAATTTTTGAAATATACTTCTAGTAAAAGTCTATGATAGTCAAGATTTTATATGTTCTGCTTAAGCTTAGATCTGGTGATTTAATGACTGGTTTTCAACGTTTCTAAGAAATAAAAAAAAATAATAATAATAAAAATCATTGTCGATAATATATTTTATAAAATATTAATGATGAATGAGAAACATTTAATACCAACTTACTGTCTTAATTGCCTCCTAACTAACTAAGCTAGCAATTAAGGGCACATCTAAAGTACCACAAACGTATCAAATATATTTGGGTTCAAACATGTAATTTTTACCATTAAACATGCAAACTCTGCCAATAAACATGAAATTAGTTTCATGTTTATGGTAAAGTTTGCATGTTTAATGATTTAAGTTGTATATTCAATGGTCAAAATAACATGTTTGTATCCAATGATATTTAATATATTTGGGTACCATAATAGTGGCCATCAATTAGACGTTCTGAATAGGTTATCTGGTCTAGTATCGATTGTGATTTTGAACAAAAAAAGTCGTCTAGAATTTTGATTGTTTTTTTTTTGAATTGGGATGAAAAATTATTTTCAATCACGACCCACATATTTTGCAGTCCCAATTGAGATTTAAAAATTTTATATTAAAATTTGAGATTCAGGACAATCACCATAATATTTTTTAATTTTTTATCTCGAATCCTATATCAAATGATATGAGATCTCAAATCCGATTGAAATTCGAAACTTTTTGCTATATCTAACGATCACATATAAATTAATTATACATTAATCAGCTTTTGAGAAATTTTGTATCACTTGCAAATAAGGATGGATGGCGGGACGCCCCGTCCCGCTCGAGTCTCGTCTTATCCTATTTTGATTACTATTTGGGATAAAAAATCATCATAAATCTCAGAACGAATGGTGCGGGATCTCGAATCACAATTGGGATTCGGGATTTTTTAAGTTAAAATTTGGGATTTTGGACAAAAAAATTATCTTATATCCCGACCCAATTTTTTATTCGAAATGACATATCATCCCGAATTGGTGAATCCCGACTAAAATTTTTACTCAAAACAAAAAACCATCCTGAATCCCGACGGAATCCTGATTAACATTCAGGATTTGAAATTTTTTACCGACCCTATTTACAAACAAGTACATAAGTTTGTACTAGGGGTGTTCATAGGGTCGGGTCAACCTGCAACCCGACCTGCACGGGTTCATAAAAAAATTTGTAAAATTTTGACCCGACCCGAAATTTTCGGGTTGCACAACGGGTTTGATCCTCTTGACCCGACTCGACCCGACCTGACCTTATACAAATTTATTATTTTTCTAAAATTTTTATTATTTTTCTGAAATAGTTATTAGTATTTTTAAAAATTTTACTATTATTTCATTTGTTTATTACTTTTTTTGTATTAAAACTTTATATATATATGATATTTTTGGGACATAAAATAACTAATATTTATATTTCAAAATAATTAATTCATTTAAAATTGTTTTTAAAATGACCCAACGACCCGACCCGACCGGGTTCCACTTCTCCCTGACCCGACACGCAACCCGATTTTCCATTGACCCGACTCGATCGGGTCTAACAAAATTTCAAAAAATCCGACCCGACCCCGACCCGTGAACACCGAGAGAAATGAAACCACTTTCGATTATTTTTTTTATATATAAAAGATCACTCTCTCTCTCTCTCACTCTCACTCTCACTCTCTGGTTGTTGCATTATGGCTCAAATAATTGGGCCACTGGAGTTGCATTGCTTTGTTTATAAAATTTAGTGCTGTGACAAGGAGAAATTCTTCTATGCAACGGTGGTACCACGTCACCCATGCAACAAGCCAATCATCAACTGCCACACGTGTTAAAAATTAAAAAACAACTAAAAAATAGGTGAAGAAACTCTATATATCATTTTTTAATTGGCTTGTGGTACCACGTCATCCATACCACTGTTGCACCAAAGAATCTCTCTGTGACAAGTGACAACAAAATTACGCCGAAGTAACAGAGTGGACACATCACAACACAACACATCAGCAGTTGCATTGCAATTAGCTATGGAGTAGGGACAGTTTTGACTTTTTAGTTTTATTCAAATTAAAATAAAAAAATTAATTTATTATTATATTTTGATTATAATTTTGGTAAAAAAAATCTTATAATATTTTTAAAATATTAAAATTAGTGTTAATTACAATTTTTTTGAAAGTTTATTCATTTTTACCATTTTTTTTTATATAAATATATAATAAAATAATAATTTATTATCGACATTTGATCCGACATCTTACTCCTGACCCGCTCATTATCCCAGGTCAATGGATCAGGTCTGGTTTTAAAACACTGGACATAACACATCAGCGGTAGCATTGCAATTACATATAGGGGTGGCAATTTGGGTCAGAATTCGTTTATTCGTTCGATTCGATTCGCTTTAAAGCGAATACGGGTTTGAAAAAATGGATTCGTTAATAAATAGGTCAATTCGATTCGATTCGTTTATTAAATGAATCGAATACGAATTTAAGCTCATTGATTCGTTTATTCGTTTAGGATTCGTTTTATAAATTTTTTTTACTAGTTCTTATTAATTTTCAATTAAGATTCGAGAAATTATATCTAATTATCATAGAAAAATTAATATTTTTAATATTTGGTAAGATATTTTTAGTAAATATATTAATTACATATTTCATATGTATATATTTATGAAGAATTAATGTAAATCAAGTGTGGTAAATTATTTTATTAAATAATATCATTGACTAAACGAATAAACGAATATTCGTATTCGATTCGTTTAATAAACGAATCGAATACGAATCCATCACATTTTGATTCGATTCGTTTAGGATTCGATACGAATTCGATTCGTTGATTCGTTTTGACACCCCTAATTACATATGGAGTAGTGACAGTTTTGACTTTTTAGTTTTTCACTCTTTTTTTGTGGGATTAAATTGGAGTGGAGATAATTTAATAAGTTTCGGTTTACGTTTTGGTTCCTGTTTCTAGACCATCTTTCAATTTTTATTTTTATTTTTATTTTTTTGAAGGATAATGAAAAACTTCATTAATAAAACATTATAAGGATGTAAATAAACGCTCATTTCGACTCGAGAATAATTAGCCAGCTGCCAGCATGATGCATTAGTTATTTTTAATTTGTAGATTTTTCATCAAATACACTTGATAATAATATCTCAAATTAGTTTCTTCAACATCCAATATGTTTAATGAAATGTTTAGTAGACCTTGAAAACATAGAAGAATATTTATATAAATTAGCAAGGAAAATAAACATCGCTATTTATAAAATTACGCATGAGTATCATCAACTCTAAACTAATTATATATCATAATTCTGAAAAAAAATTATTTTGAGATGAAAATATGAAGATGAGCTTCTTCTTATATTTTTGTATACATCAAATTGTCATTTCTTGATGGATATGAGGTTCCGTTTTAGGCTTTTCATTATCATAATCCATATAAGGAACCCGGCCATTAACTCGAATTCTTCTTCCATATTCATGGTCGATGTGAAGGGGTAACTCTAGTACAGAGAAAAACAACATCAAAGAACCAATTTGATATTTTCCTTCAGTTCATCTATTTTAATAGCACAAAAAAATCATTTAATAGGAGATGATGTTAGGATAAGTGCAGTGGAAGCTCGCGGTTGAGGGCGAAAATGGTTTTTAAATATTTTAAAATTTTTCCGAGCAAATTAATAAATATCAAATTGTTAGCACCTTTTTTATTGGCATGTGTCCGTGACAAAACAAGTTCAATTGAATTGTAATCTTTCATGAAGATCTTTGTGCAATTGGACTGGTTTCTGGCTGCTGTGCATCAGACATGCGTTCGTTGCAGGGTTCGAACGATTGGCGTTAGTGCTGCGTTCGTTTGTGGGTTCGAACGTGTGGCGTTAGTGGCACGTTCTTTATTGGGTTCGAACGGGAGCATTCCAGAGAGCAAACGTTCGAGGCACGTTCTTGTGGGGTTCGAACGGGAGCATTCCAGAGAGCTCACGTTCGTTGTGCGTTCGATTGACGTTCGAACGAGTCTTCACAGAAAGGGCGCGTTCGTGTAGTGTTCTAGTAAGCGTTCGAACGCGACTGCGATCTGAACGCGTTTTTGGCCTGCAAAACCCTAGGTTTTCACCCTACCTATAAATATAACCCTTAGCCGCCATTCTCATTAGTTGAAACATATTCCTTTTGAGCCAAAACCTCTCAAAGCTTTCAACTCTATTTGATTTCACCTTGAAGACTCTTTGAATCTCATGTCTTCTTTGTTAATGGTGAAATTCATTCTTTGATAAACATTCAACACAACATAACCCAAAATCCCTAATCCTTTAGAGTTCTATAGGAGGAGTTTTGGTAGTCGGAGTTCCGGCGTCATTGGTGATATAATCTACTCAGAGACTTCAGAGGTTCTGAAGAAAACCGTGGGTCGCGGGCTTGAGGAGTTGCCTTGAGTTCTTGCAATATTGAGGTACTTGAGTCGGTGGAGTTGCCACCATAGGTCTTGACCATCGCTGTAAGTTTTTCTCGATATAGTGGATTCGGGTGGTAGCCTATACCCGGAGTGGTTTTTTACTCGGAAGAGTTTTCCACTTCGTCACCAAAATCATTGTGTTGAATTTTGTGTGATTGATTTTATTTGCTGCTTTATTTATCGTTATTGTTTTTATATTTGCAGCATATTTTATTTATTTGTTATTGTGGTTGCTTGTTAATTTGCCTGTTGCAATTACATAGTAGCAGTAACAGGACTTGTCCTGCTTATTGTTTATAATTCCGCATAGGGTCAGAACTTAGGATAACCCCGAATTTTCACAAATATTTATAATTCATTCAAAAATTTTAAATATATTATTTATTAACATTTAATAACATAATATATTTGGTTACACGACGAATTATTTTACGAAAACATTTTTCGACAAATCTACGCGTAATGGGCAAACGGTCAAACCGGTTGACCAACCGCCGAGCCAGGTCATCCCGGACATTTGGGCAGTGTTCGTCAGCCCTTGGGCTGCCCGAACAGTGGACAGTTCGCTGGGATCATAGCCGGCACGCAACGGACCCGTTTTGACGTGAATTTCGCTGTTTTCTCGCGTTTTTGCCCCGGAATAATTTCCGGAATTTATCCATCACCCAATACACATCCAAAATCATCCAAATTACATATTTTTACTTGAAAAATATTCTGTTTTACAAGATAAAAATCAGATCTGATCCAGATTTTATTTTCTCCATTTTTCAAGCCAAAATTCAATTTATTCACTCAATTAATCCAATTAATTTACACCAAATTAAATCACCACAATACAAAGTCCCAAGAACAATTCTAGGCAACCTTAGAGTGGTAAAATCACTCTAGAATGACAATTTTAATTTTTTGGAATTAATTCCCTAATTAATCCAAATTACACATGCTTTAAAGAAAAACAATTAAGGTTAACAAACATCCAACACCAAATTTTGTTTCAAATACATATTTAATTCAAACATGCAATATACATATCTCATACATATTTACATGCTAAAAAACAAAACTTAAGAAAATAAAAAAAAAAAGGAAATTAATATTACCTTAATATCAGTTTTTCAACCAATTTCCTTTTCACTTTATTTGGTGTTGATGTTTGTTTAGAACCCTAATCTCTCTTTTCCTTTTGTTTCTCAACTCATGAGAATTGCTAAACTTGTAAAAAATGAAACAATTTCATTTATATACAAAATAACCCTATGGCCGAAAATTATATCAATTTTTACAACAAAATTAATTAATTTTGTGGCCAAAATTTTGACACCACTTTGATCTTATCCAAAAAATGTATTTATTTTGATTTTTGTTAATTAAAATTCCATGTGTCAAATACACATGGTTTGACAAATCAAAATTTGCCAAACTAATAAGAATATTCCAATAATATTCTCACCTTAAATAAATAAATTAATTAAAATTTTAATTAATTTATTTATTTAATTAACAAAAATAAAATAATGTCATGGAATAATATTCCAAGAATATTTTTCCATTTTATCATTATTAATAATTAATTAACAATTAATTAACTAATAATAATAATAAAACAAGTGTCAAAATTTAATAGGTCAATAATGTGTATCTAATCTAAATTATGTATCGCATACAAATACACATTATTTAATACGCATGTGTAAATTATGAATAATCTGAATTATCCATAATTAACTGCCCAAGTGCTCAACGAGTACACTTTATATTGTGGGACTCTCTAGGTTCAAGTTTATCTGTCACGGAAACCATTTCCATGTCCGTAACTTGTCCACTCACAAATTACGAGGACCACAGATAATCGAGTTGAACCATCCAAGTCGAAGTCATCGCATATATATAATCCATCTGTCAGAGGTTATCTGAATTATTCCAGAGATATATATTAAACGTCAAATCTCCGCTATGAAAAATTCATGTGTCGCGACATAATTATGATTCTTAGCAAATATTCGGAACTCGTTTCCGAATCATACCTCAGCCAAGGATTTCAAAGAATCAAAAATTGGACACCTAAACCCCGTATACGGGACTGACATATCCTCTCTGGATACATCACATGATATCGTGAGTATCAGTCCATACCCAACGAACAGGCGGAAGTCTGATCTAAAAAGATCGCTGACGTGACTTTCATCAAAGTATGGAGGATATCTCACATATCCACAGTGGTATCACAAGTCAAATGAGCTAATATGCTATTCGACCCGTAAAGATTTCTATTGACGTTGGTATACCAGCTATCAGGAATATTCGAATGAGTTGTTCAGTATTTATCCAATAAATACCTACGTGCCTATATGAGTCTTCATAGACTCATGTTTTACTGAGATAAACCATTAGAACAATTCTAATATATGACACGTACCGGTCTCACGGGTTTACTAACCGACCAGGTATGTAAACCTTGAGAGGGAATATTTTTAAGAATGAATCATATTGTGACATTTCTCAGTAGCAATTGCAGCGCTTTTGTAATTATGTCACAACTATTCATTCTATGGTCATTTACATATTTACCATATATAAGATTATATTGATGAAAATTACTTAATTTTATTCATAATAAAATATAATGTACATCGTATTTATAATAAATACAATAAAATTTGGTGCGCCGAGCACCAACTCCAACATTTTCTCCCACTTGCTCTAGTGCCAAATTTGATGGTATCTAATACCCATCGCTTCTACATGTCTATCATATAGTCTCGGAAGCAAGGTCTTCGTAAGCGGGTCTGCTATGTTTTCCTCTCCAGATATCTTGCATATGGCAACATCTCCTCGAGCGATGATCTCACAAATAATGTGGTACTTTTGTTCCACATGTTTCAATTTCCGATGCGCTTTGGATTCTTTTGCTTGCGCAAAGACACCACTGTTACCACAAAACAACGGGATCGAATCCTCGGTGCTTGGGAAAACTCCCAATTCAGTGATAAATTTTATAATCCATACAGCTTCTTTTGCAGCATCTGATGCCGCAATATATTCCACCTCAGTGGTGGAATCAGTTGTCGATCCTTGTTTGGAATATTTCCAACTGACTGCAGCATTATTAAGAGTAAATACAAAACCTGATGTAGACTTTCTATCATCAGGATCTGACTGAAAGTCAGAATCTGTATATCCTCTTATCAGTAAATCACATTCTCCATAAATAAGAAACTTATCCTTAGTACCTTTTAGATACTTTAGGATATGTTTAACGGCCATCCAATAGTCGTTACCTGGATTTGACTGATATCTGCTAGTAACGCTTACTGCATGACTAATATCAAGCCTCGTACATAACATGTCATACATAATGCTTCCTAAACATGATGCATAAGGCTGACTAGACATTCTAGCCTTTTCATCTTCCATTTTAGGACACATCTTCTTCGAAAGATGAATGCCATGTCGAAAAGGTATATTAGCAACTTTACAATTACTAAAGTTGTACCTTTCTAGGATTGAGATAACCCAATCAACTTCCTTTCTCTATCTATATAGAGTTTTATACCAAGTATATATGAAGCTTCACCCAAGTCTTACATGGAGAAGTTTTTATAGAGGTATGCTTTAACATCCTACATCATTCCAAGATCATTTCCAATGATCAGAATGTCGTCAACATAAAGCACTAAGAACACAATCATACTCCCACTAACCTTCTTATAAACACAAGGTTCTTCTTCGTTTTTAAGAAAACCAGATAATCTGATTACCTCATTAAAACGAAGATTCCAAC